>PVIJ01003691.1:0-129984 GCA_004024925.1 Scalopus aquaticus
TTTTGAGTAGTTTTCCTATGGAGTTTTTAGGGTTTTGTATATATATTATCATATCGTCTGCAAATAGAGACAGTTTAATTTCTTCCTTTCCTATTTGGATCCCTTGAATGTCTTTCTCTTGTCTAATTGCTCTGGCTAGGACTTCCAGTATTATATTGAAAAGTAATGGTGAGAGTGGACATCCTTGCCTTGTTCCTGAAAGAGAATTTTTAAAAGAAGAGTTATGGTGTTTTTTTCACCTCAGAAAGGCCCAGTGAGCTAGCCTAAAGAGTGCCAATTATTTCTCAGAATATCACAGGTGGCCTTGCCCCTCAAAGTTCTGGACAGGTGTAGCTACAACACCCAGGGGTGTTTTAGCAGTCAGTAAGAGACAGGGACTGGGATTATCAGGCATAGAAAACCTTTTCAAGTGCTTGACCATGCAGGAAAGAACATCGTGAGCACTAGAATGAGATGAGGTCAGTTTTCAATTGAGTGAAGTTTAAATCTTGTCACTTGTCATTAGAAAAGAGCTATTGGTAAATCAAAGGAATGACTGTTGAACCAAGGTGTCAGAAAGAATGGGACCCAGGATGCCGGTCTCACTATGTGATTGTAATAGATTTCAGTTGGAGGTATGGGAAATTTAGGGAATTTGTGCCTAACAGCCGCAATTTGCTCTAGGAAGTGGGGGTCAAAATCACTTTCTTGGAGGGAATGAGGAGGGGATCCTGAATATTTGCTTTCTTAATTTTCATATATGTTTTCCCAAAATAAAAACCCTTTAATATTTAAGTAAGATAAATAATATACCTGAATTTCATGGATTCTGTATCAAAAGCTTCATTCCTTATGAGATAACCCATTTCAAAATCTATACCAGTAAACATTGCATGGACCATTAAGAAGGTCAAATTCATACCCAACTTCCTTTCCTTTTTTTAAGATTTATTTTTATTTATTTATGCATACAAGAGCTGGGGTCTAGACCAGAGGTGCAGGGGTTGAGAGGATTCGCTAGAGACAGAGTGGGGAGCAGAACAGGCAGATGTACTGAAATATACTGCTGAGGGGAGCAGCAGGCGAGGCAGGAGATGTCTTCTGTACCACATGGGTGCGCTCCTTGGGTGGAGATCGAACTCATGCTGCAGTGGCTGGGAATAGCTTGATAGTGCTGAGATTTAACCACTGTGCTACGAGGGAGGCCCCAACTTCCTTAATTTTTAAACTTAATTTTCTTTCAACTTGCTCTTAGTTCCATTTATCACTAAAATTTCTTCTTCTTTTGATAATTTCTCACTGTATCTCTTTCTACTTAAGTTAATCATTGAGGGGTTTATTATTATTTACCATGGCCTGAAGTCTTTTCACTGTATCCAATCTCTCTTATTCAAATTAATTCCTCTCAAGTAAGATCTCTGAATGCCAAACTTCTTATATTTTTTCTTAAATGAAGATAGCTTTTGTCTTCTTGAGACATAAGGATGCACATTCTTATATAGAAAGGTAAGTTATATAAAGAAGAAAGTAATTGTCAGTTTCCTGTGGTGTATGTGTGGTATATGTGTATACTTGGGTTGCTTCCTGAGGCCTTTTACATAACATGGGATGAAGGATGTGGGAAATAAGTGACCCGTTTCTTCATCTTGCATGGACTCCTGGAGGGTCAGCCCATTTGATGTTACTCCACATGGTCAGTGTGACCTATCTCTCTTCTCATGAGTTGGTTTTGTGTGATATAAACCATGTAAAAGTTTCATGATGCTTTTATTTTTTATTATAGATTATTGGAAAATGAGTTTTTTTTATTATAGATTATGAAGAATGTGATTCCAGAGATGTGACGGTTGCCTTTCCCCTGTGCAAAGTTAGACTTTGAGACACTCTGTGGCAAGATTAGAGTCCTCACCATATGTGGTTACTTACCATGCTCTCTGGTGGAAGATTGGGGCACAAGGCACTGACTGGTGAAGAGACTGGTTGGGAGGGAGATGGCCTGCCTGAGTCCCTGACCCCGAACCTGGTGTGCTCTCCTCACAGAAGTGGGAAACAGGAGGGTTCAGGGTGTCGTAACACACCCCTGAGGCAGGGTGCTGTGCTTTCCCCAACGAACTTCTCTCCAGAGAGAAAGTAAGAGAGGGATGAGGGGCACTGAGAGCTTACTATCCACATCATCTGTGATGGGGTCGGGAGCAGTGGGAAAGAGACATCAGCTTCCCAGTAGCAGACTCAGGTGAGGAATGGGTGGAACATCAAAAGTGAGGCTCAGAAAGATGAAGTTAATCTTTCACAATCACTAATAGTTGGGAGAGTGTGAATATAAACCCTCATCAATGTGAATCAAATCCTTTGTTAGCTCTTATGGGAACAGACCTCACTCTGGGGCTTCCTTACAAGGCTGTAATACAGTCATACTGATAGGGTCTTGGGATCAACCTCCTCTTATTTGTATGTGTTGCTCAAATTTTCACTGTGAATTTAAAGACCAAAAGGGGGAGAGGAGAGCCCGGAAACTAGCCTCAAACTCAGAAGTGACTCCAACATTACAAAGAGATGGATCCATGAGAGTTTCTTCATCCCTCGCTTTCCTTGGGCCTTACTTTGGATGCTTGATGTTTTGTGACTACCTGATTTCATTGGTACCAGTAATAATTAGATGTAAAAAAAATAAATTGACTTAAAAAATTGGGATACTGGCCTATGTTAGTAAATGTTATTATTTGTGAACTATGTAAAAAGAAAAGCCAAGAACTGCTGCCTGGAAAGAAAATTGGTAGATCATGTCTAGTATCTAGAATTCTGAATCATCACCTTTTGAGTTAAAGGATATTATTTATTGTTACATGTACTGAAAGAAACATAATTTGATCAGTGGCTGTACTAAGTGATTTTTGTGTTTCTTTCAGATGTCGCCCATTTAATGTGGTTTGAAAGACTCTATGTTTGGCTTCAGTGTTTTGAAAAATATCTCTTGTACCCAGCAATAATTTTGAATGCCCTCACTATTGATGCATTTTCAATAAGCAATTACCGGAGACTTGGTACCCAGTAAGTAGATATGGGTTTTATTCTCATAATGATTTGCATCACAGTGTTTTCAAATTTTAATGAATCTTCTCTAAACAGACTACAGCAGAAGCCAACTCATGTCTGCCCACTAATAGCCATGGCAAAGGAAGTCATAGTCTTTTACTCAAACTCACTAGAGTCAGATGATAATCATAGAGTACCTGCGGTGCAAATGAAATTAGATCTGCTTCAAGTGATGTTGGGAATAGATGTCAGTAGATTTGAAAATCATCCTGCAAAAGCTTATTCACTGAGCCTTCATAAGGTGACAGAAACACAGTGTGAGTCTGGGATTCCTGGAGTTTGTAGCATCATGCTAATAGCGTCATCAACTGCCTTACATAGTTTCATTTAGCAAAAACTCTCATTCTGCACTTGAGGGAGGGGGGATTAATCACTGTCTTTGCTCTATCTGCATCTATCAGGCAAAGCCTCATAATTGAAAAAATGGAGCACAGAGACTTCATGCTGTCAAGATGGCCATGTTTTTGCAAAGCATTAGCAAAGTATAGCTTTTAGTTTTATACGTTAAAATTAACTCTGATTTTAAAAAAGGAAACATACTTGGTAATTTGTGAATTGGTCATTGTAACAAAAGGTTGCTTCTGGTCAAGTAAGTTATTAGAGTAGGAGGTTGTGAAAGATTCTTTCCCAGATTTACTTATTAGTCATGTTGCTTAATGATCACGTGCCCAAGTCAACCCTGATGCGTAATTTGGAGTATCTTAATCTCAGCCTTATCCTCCCTTCAGGATGTGATGAGGACAAATAATTAATATTCGCTAATGACTGAGTTAGCTAAGATAGAAAGTATTTGGATAGTTTGTTAGGCTTTAAATAGATTCACAAAGCAGACATTAAATGAAATGATCCTATTACCTTCCTGGCTTTATTAGACTCTGCTTTCTTTCAAGTCCCCATCTGTGTCAGGTTAGGGCAAAAAGCCCATGCTTTTTGGTATTTTTGATACTAGACTTCCAACTCAGGATTGAAAATCAGTCTCCCGGAATAAAAAAGGCAGGCACAGGACTACAGACCTCTTACTTAGTTTGGGTACGTAAAGCCAGTCCACGACTCTCCATCTAGAACAGCGAGTGTTCCCCCAGTGATTGGTATTTCTAGTCTAGTACAATCCTGGCTGGTTTATGTTTGGCTTCAGTGTTTTGAAAAATATCTCTTATGCCCAGCAATAATTTTGAATGCCCTCACTATTGATGCATTACCAATAAGCAGTTACTGGAGACTTGGAACCCAGTAAGTAGATACTGGTTTTATTCTCATAATGACTTGCATCACGGTGTTTTCAAATTTTAGTGAATCTTCTCTAAACAGACTACAACAAAAGCCATCTGAGACATCTGAGAACAAGGCAGGTTCTTTAGAATGTGGGCTTACAATCACAGCCGATGTAGCAAAGAAGGTGCCATTGCTGTCCTGCGGAGCAGAAGAATTTAGAGCTCTTCCTGTGCAAAATTAGGACTAGGACCTTGAGCTAAGCTTGCAGGGAGAGGCCAAGCAGTTCTTGCTGTTGACTAAAGATGGATGCAGAGGTTGGGAGCCAGGCAAAGTCATATAAATAATCAAAGAGATGTAATACTATTTTCTAGCCCCAATAATTTTTTCCAGATACTAAAGTCAAAAAGTAACATCTCACCTATGTACTGCCAAATATTCTCAACTCCCAGGTGATACAAAAATAATTACTCAGAGCCCAAAGGTAACAATGTCTTTATATTCTTGAGGAATCCATCTGAACACTTACAAAATGTTCTCTCAAGATTTCAAGTGCCCCACTAGACCAACTGTTTTCAAACAGGGCAGCAGGAGATCCTATATCAGTATCACCTACAGGTCTGATCCAAACTATGTAAGCCTTTTTTGAGAATCACTATCCCAAAAATCAGATAAGGAGCTCCTTAATATGGGGCACCGTTTCTCCTTCTACTTTAACATCAAAGCCCCAGTAAATGTTAGAACTATGGATGGATGGATGAGTAGTGGAGGATTTGTAAATGAAAGAGTGAGTGAATTGTGATTTATTGTTAAGTATTTCTATTTTTCAACCCCATCTGAATGGATGCTTTGTATCTGTCCCAGGCATTGTTCATTCATTACTACCTAAGCCTTTATAAAATTCTCAGCTAACCCAACAAGGATCTACTAACATGAACATTACTATTGTATTGTTATAAAAGCCATGAACATCAGTTCTTAAGATCTCCCATAGTCTCAACCAGTCATTGTTAGTAAGCATAAAATAAATACTGTCCATTTTAACTACAGTCATAGAAAACCAAGAGTTAAAGAGTTGACCATCGTAGATTTGGCCTGAAAAATCCCGAGTATCTCACCTGAAAACCAAAATATTCATAGTTTTGAGACATCCTGGCAATAGGACCCTCTAAGGGTTTTGTCTAGCCCACTGGAATTTTTTTGTGCCCTGGACTGTTGTCAGAGGCACCTGGAAAGTCTTTTTCCAGACAGTTTTCATCATGGGCATTTGTTGTCCACCGGAAAAGGAAGGCAGGTTATGGAGTAATGTACAAGGAGTTTGAGGACTTTGTTGAGGTTCCATGGATGCATCCCCAGTCTCCCCAAATCTGCATGCAATCAAGGGATAATCTTTTTCAGAGGTCAAATCTGAGCTTATGCTATAGGGCGTTGGGCAAACATCACCCCATTCATCCTCGAGCAGAGTCAAACAATTGCAGACCTAGTTCAGAGGTTTATACATACCACACTGATGCAAACGTCTTTGTTTTGCATTCCCAAATAGGATGCTATAACTGGGGGGGAATGTGGTTAAGCTGTGCAAAGGCTTTCTTCAGAAAGGCAGACCTCTCAAGGAGGTACTTGCTTGCTCTGTCGGGCTGCTCTAAGATGTCAACTGCCTCCCCAGCTGAAGGTAGGAGCTTGGGTAATGTTGACCTCATCATCCAGTAGACCTGTACACATACACATGTTCCCTGCACACATAAATAATCTGACTCTCCAGCAAAGACCCTTCAGGAATTCAGCCCTCAAAGCAAAATCCTGGTATGTCTTTGCCGGTCTGCTTTGGTAAGCTCCTTAACTGAACAATCCTATGTCATGGGAGAAAAAAGGTGATATAATTTTCAACAGAAATAAAAGGGAGGCCAGAAAGCTGATGTTCACTGGAGAACAAATATCCTGGAAAACATTGGAAGTTAATATGTAAAAGTAAAATAATTTTATTTAGCTATTGCCTTTTCCCTTCTTTTCAGAGTTTAATAGTAACTATTATTATGTCAAAGTTTCAGTAAGATTCTTTTATAACAAAAATACATATACTGGCAGATGTCAACAAAGACAGCATGCTCTCTGGTTAAGTTCTCCGTGGATCCTACAGCAGTCCCTCCGATAAGCCCTAAGGGTGCTTGGGAACTGAGTTTTAATCCTGGCTCTACCTCATAAGGCTTTAGACAAGTTGCTCAAAGTCTGAGAGTCAGCGTACTCCTCTGTCAGATAGGCAGAATAGCAGGCCTACCCTCCTGCTTGCTTTTTTGCATGCCTGTGAAGTGTACATAGCACCACCAGCCCTCAAAAAACAGCCCCTGTATCCCATCTGGTTGTTTGCCTGCCCTCATTGATTTCTTCTTTTCTTTCATTTTTGACAGCTGGGACATCTTTCTGATGATCATCGCCGGCATGAAGCTGCTGCGGACGTCGTTCTGCAACCCAGTTCACCAGTACATTCACCTGAGCTTCACCGTAATCTTTTTCCACTTTGACTACAAAGATGCTTCAGAGAGTTTCTTACTGGATTTCTTCATGGTGTCCATTTTATTCAGTAAGGCAAGTTAATGAGCTTTTTCTTCATTAAAAAATTTGAAAGATGCATTTCTTACCAAATGTTTTAAGAGTTTTAAACATCTTAAAAAATATTGCTGGAAATTAAATTGAGTTACATATGCAGGTTATGCTCCTATTGCCATTTTAAAAGCACTCTACAAAATATAAAAATATGACATTTATTTTCCAAAAGTCACTAATTAACGTGAAAAAACTATTGGTGTTGCCTGAAATTATGTAATCTTTGTCTCTCTTAAGTCTCATTATCGAACTTTCCTAGTACTCAAATGTTATAAATTAAATTAAATGTTAGTGATCAGACTTTTTTTTCCTTACTTAACTAGCATTTTGCCTCTGGAGGTAAAATTTGAGACCTGATACCCAAGAGCCAGGTACCTTGAAGTATTTTATACCCGTAGTTTGTTTCAAGTCAAGGCTTCATCTGTTATAAATTCATACATGGGCTATGAGAAATTCTCATTACAATTCAGACATTTATCACGGATGGTATCTAATGCTTAGCATAGGGAGATGAAATCGTCCTCCGGAGACTCGCCTGAGTGTATGCTGAGCACCTTACAAAGCTTGGGTTTGTAAACAGAAATGAAAGGAATTTGAACCTAGTCTTGCTGTCAGAGGCCCCGCACCTCTTATCACACCAGGCTTCCTCCTCCTGCGAGCACAATCAGGCAGTCCTGCAGCCGACTTCACCAGCACCTTACCCCTTTTGGCCAACAATTTTTGAATTTTAATATTTTCAACCCCTGGACTTAATTTTATTTAATTCTTTTGAATCAGTTCTCTTAACTTCTCTCTTTATTCCTTATCCTCCCTTCTTCTGGCTCTCTCTTTGCATGTTTTAGATAACAAAAATCCAAAACTCTCCAATTATTAAAAAAGTAATTGTCATCATCCCCTCATGTCATGTGTGTTTCCTATTATAGCTCTGGCTGAGTCCTGATTTTCCAGTTGCCCGAGTCCGTCCTCTTGTCATTGTCACTCGCTCCTTCCTATTACTTCTGCAGCCTGCTCCAGTTTACATATCTTATTCCAGAACATTTATTTTTTGTTTGTTTGAGTTCTGTTTGGTCTTGATAAATGTATTCCAATTTTCTGACCACTCAAATCACTTTCATATTCCGTATTCATTATGTGTGTGTAAGTTCTGATTAAGTCACATAATCATCGTAGAATTGTATGCAATGGTTTGTAAAGCATTATGAAGTTATTATAAATAAATGTACTATTCTCAGGGGAAGAGCCTGTGATCAGATGTGAAAAATGCTAGGATGAGTTCAACTCCTCACTCTGGCAATATTCATAGTTTGATATGGTGATACTTATATTCCTTTCTGAGCCTCAGTTTCTTGTAAAATGGAAAATAATGATGTTGATCTCATCTGGGAGTTGAGAGAATTAATTAATATGACTATAAAAGAAGCTTTTAAGTAGAGTGTACTTTCTGAATACAAGGTGGGAGTTTTTTTTAAGATTTATTTATTTATTCATACAAAAACTGGGGTGTAGGCCAGAGATATGGGGTGGAGAGAGATTCGCCAAAGACAGAGTGGAGAGCAGAACTGGCAGATCGACTGAAATACACTGCTGAGGGGAGCAGCGGGGAAGGCGGGAGTTTTAAAGTCTTTGTAAGCAGAAAGAGAGGAGTGATGCACTGTTAGTGTGTGAAGGGGAGCCGCTGGTTCCCCGCATTGAACTGTCCATGTCAACAACATCCTGTAAAGCGAGAAGCCCCAGGTGACCTGAAGCATGACAGAGAGGTGCAGCATCTCTCTGGGAAAGTTTTAAGAGAGCAGCTTCTAAATGATTCTACTTCTGTAATAGAAACGCTGGCTTTCATCTTCTGGGGCAAGGGTGGCCTTTCCACGCCGGCTGTCTGCAGCCAACTCTTGTGCCAGCAGGCACAGGGCAGGTTGACTGTGGATTCGGGCAGATGGATAAAGAGAGTCCTGGACCCCTTGGTGGATTTTTCAGGCTTTTAGTGCTCTCGTGGGGAACCAGGCACACAGGCACACCAGGCAGGGAGGCTGGCATAAAAGGAGGTGGGCACAGGCGAAGCAAGAAGGGCTGGGAGGCAGGCAGGCTACTGAGCCCCCCAACTCCCCACAAATCTTTACAATCTTTCTCTGGGCTCTCTCTGGCATTCTCTTTCTTATATTGTCTTGTGGCCTCACCTCTTCTGTAGCCGTTTGTCCATCCTCTCATAGCCGTAGTCTCTGAGTGACGCCTGATGTCCCTGGCCTTAGGCTGATTCCCTCCTCTTGTTTGTCGCTCGTTCCTTCTGGAAACCTTCTGCATTCAAGGCTAAAGGTGATAGTCACAGAGGCTAGTGGTGTAAAAAGCCTGATTAACTCACTTACCCTTACACCAACCAAGAACAGGCCTCTGCTGAATAGATGTGTCTGCAGGTGCCCTGCAGAGCGACTCAAGGGGGTACAAAAGGAAGGAAGATTGCTGTTGGATCCCTGAGAACCCTTCGTGCAGTGCTGTGCATGATGGGGGTGGGGGACTGACAGGACACAGCCTGAAACTAAATCCATAAAACCTTAGCTGCCACCAGCATTTGACTTCCACTTGTCAAAATCTTTTTGAAGCACCAATCAAACACCAATAATTTCAAGGAGAACCACGGCAGCAGCATTCTTGTTTTCTCTAATTGAGAGAGCATGAGGCCATGTAATTTGGATAGCCCACTTTTAGAGTGGGGATAATAGCAGACTCTAAAAGCAAAAAGGAAAAAAAGCAAAGCAATTGAGACAAAAACTAGAAAGATGTGCAGTGAGCGGGTCCTCCCTCACCCATCCGTCGAAGCCTGCTTCCTCTTCATCTTCAGAGTGCACTTTCTGAAATGAGAAAAAAAGATCTGATTCCCTGACAAAAAATTACAATTAAGGAAAGAGATAGCATTTGGGAGCTTCCTGGAAAAAGAACCAACAGAAATTAGTGACAGAGCCGGTAAAAGGCCTCAGCTAATGCTTCCTATAAAAGTTCTGCCTGCAAGTCTCAACTGATGCTTCCTGTTCAGTCACCTTTTATTAGTGTATATTTATCTTTTTCTCAGTATAGTTCCTGCAATACTTTCTTTTGCAGACATCATTGCTCCTTTGCTACTTATTGCACAATACACAGTTTTGTTTGTTCGGTAGACTAATCAGAACCCTACTTACAAGCATTGTGGAAACCTTTTCCCAGCCCCACTCCTGTTCTGCTAAATGTAATAATTGTTACCTGGCAGCCCACCTCACAGAAGGGCTACAAGAGTCATGATGAGACATTGGCAGGGCATCCAGTATCCTCAGACGAAAAGCTGTATGAATATAGGGCTCGTTATTATTAGAAGTCACTTGCCTGAATCCTTCAGGCTTTATGGGTAGAAGGAAAGAGATGCGATTAGAGAGATGTTGTTCAGATTGAGATCAAAGCACTGGGAGGCCAGAGGATGACATCGGTGCCTTCCAGAGGGCCTCTGTGTGTGTAATCCCCTGCCTCCCTGAATCCCTGGGTCCCCGCTGAGGTCTGGAAGATAAATGTTGGGCCAGTTTCTTACATCTGCCAGACCTGGTGAAAAATGGGGAATAATGAGTTCTAGGACCAGAGCCCTACAGGGAAGATCTGGTACAGTCCATGCATGGACATGGTCCAGTGGCACGTTCATGGTGAATGGAGTCCTGGGCTGCAGGGAGTGGGGAGGGGTGACAGCAGTGAAGAGGGACCCTTCATATCCCATCCTGAGATGTTCATGTCCCCACCCCCACACACCCCCTGGCTCATAGTCTTTGAGAAGTCAGGCCTTCCTGCCTCCCTCCCTCATTCTCTCAGTCCCATTCCTCCCTCTCCATGGCCCCATTAGTTACTCTTTTCTTTTAATGATTAATCAATGTAATTAATCTGTAACATTTATGGTATGCCTAGGTCATTGGGGGACAGGGAGAGGTGCTCCAGGTGAAGATACTTAGTTGTGTGGAATATTTGGTTGTGACAGGAACAAAGGAGACAAGGCCCTTTCATGCCACGGTCCTGAAACCACCTGGTCTCATGTTTTGTTGTAGAAGCAGGACTTGAAAATATCCTGCCTGAGAATAGTTCTGCCACCATTTCCAGAATCCATTAAATATGAAATTCTCCAGGGCCTCCCTGGTGGCGCAGCAGTTGGGCGCTGCCCTGTGGAGCTGTCGGCAGCGCGTGATGCAGGTTCAACGCCCAGCCCGGGAGAATCCCACATGGTGCGGCAGACCTCTCCTGCCTCTCCCGCTGCTCCCCTCAGCAGTGTATTTCTGGTCTGCCTGTCCTGCTTCCCACTCTGTCTCTGGTGAACCCTCTCACCGCCCCGCGCCTCTGGCCTGTACCCTAGCTTGTATAAATAAATCTTAAAAAAATATATATGAAATTCTCCAGGTCATTATTTCAACATGGGGGCTAGCACTTTTACCATTTAGGAAATTAGAATTAATGGGTGAGGTTGTTTTTACATAAAGCCCTATGAATAATAGTGCTGGAGTCATGATGAGTGGCTATGAATGACTGCAATTAGCCTTCAAGTTATTTGAAATCAGAACTTCTAAATGGCATTTTCCTTTATTTTCAGTAAGCAGGTATAAAGCTTGAATTAAAAGCGAACCACTGCTTTTTTTTTTTTTTTTTGGAATGAATGCTTTTTCAGAAGTGTTTGTTCAAAATGCTTTGTTCAGAGAAGTGATTATTTATTGAGCACCCTTTAAGTGCTAGACACAAAGTCCTAGGCACAAAGACTACTAATCATGCCCACAAGAGCAAATCCTTATTTGGTGTTTTCCGTGGGCCAGCCACTATTTTTGGCACTTTCAAGATACTGGCCTGCCCCATCCCCCCAGTTTTGTGGATGGTTCCTCTTCTTTGTACAGATAAGGAAACTGAGCACAGAACCTAAGCTAATTTCCTGAGAGTCTCACAATCATAAAATGTGGAGCATATTATTCTGAGGCTCTACTTGTGACAGATAATTGCTTGATAGATTAAAAAAATTAAGCAGGAAATAATAATAAATAATACCTCCATACCTATCTGAATAACTTTATAATAGCTTCAAACTTACACATGCACTCTTGTTGTCAGTCTTTTGAAAGAGAAAAGAGCCTTTTCTTTGAGCTGGAATCTACTGGATTAGGACTAGCTCTGGTATTCCTGCATGAACCATCGTCATAATATACTTTCTAGGATGTTCCATTTCCATTTTTTTTTTTAGATTTATTTATGTATGAGAAAAAGAGCTGGGGTGCAGGCCAGAGGTGTAGGGTGGTGAGAGGATTCACCAGAGACAGATTAGGGAACAGAACAGACAGATAGACTGAAGTACACTGCTGAGGGGAGCAGTGGGTGAGGCAGGAGAGGTCTGCTGTGCCATGTGGGAATCTCTCTGGCCGGGTATCGAACTTGTGCTGTAGTGGCTCTGGATAGCTTCATAGTGCTGAGACTTAATCCGTTGTGCCACCAGGGAGGCCATCCATTTCCATTTTTTAAAATCCTACTTGAAATGAAAAGTTAAAGTTACTCGTGAAGTAGTTCACATTTTCGTTGTTCCCAAATCTCTTCTTATTCATACCTGAGTTCACAGAAATATTTTCTAGACTCTCCTCCATCAAGTCATTAGCATTTTTATGAGAGAAATGACTTTCTTTTGTTTGCTCTCGTATTGTGTCAATACGAGACACAACGGAATGTTTAACGGAAACATGACATCATTATAATGACAAGTAGAACTGACATAAACAGTTTGGGCAAAAGTATAACCATCTCTTATTAAACATTCAATTCAAGTAGTAGACTCAATCATGAGTGTACAAATGAATTTGAAAACTAAAGTATATGGGCCTTGTGTATTCATTGGGCATGTATGGGGGTGTCATCAGTTAGTTTCACAGTACAAATAGAAATGTCAATTCATCTGCAACTTAATTCAGTAGGATTTTAAAAGAAAATACCCACTCTAGTAGGATAAGTAGGGGAGAGTTATGTTTGCTTTTATATTGATTGTTAGTATTACTAAGTATTACTAAAAAAACAAGAAAGCTCTCACTGTAACAGCATAGAAAATTGATTCAGTGATAATTGTTTAGAGACAAAGAGTTATCACTCCTACTAGTTCCTTAGCTTTCTAAAGACCTGAGATGCTTCAGCAGACTAAACCCTCTTAGAGTTTAGTCCAGTGTATGGGATATAAGTACAATAACAAAAAGTTATTGTATCAAGCTAAAATTCTGATTGCTTTCTCAACTCCTTATTCAGAGATTAACCTTCAAAAATATACCCAGTATCTACTCCTTTTCTACCACGTCAACTATTGCTACTCGGTTCTAGCCTCTTCGTTCTCACTTGCATTACTGCAGTAGACTTCTCAAAGCTTTTTGCGTCCACCCTCACTGTTCTTTAGCCTATTTTTAACTGCATGGCCAGGAGTTGCTTTTTGGTTTGTTTGTTTGTTTTAGGTGAACTTATTTTAAAATAACTAGGTTTTAGAGAATGAAGATATTACACAGTCCCAGACACCATATACTCAGTTTCCCCTATTGTTAATATTTTACATTCATGTAGTACACTACCCACAATTAATGAACCAAAATTGATCTGTTGTTATTAGCTATTATTGATCTTTCATTATTAAATTAAATACTAAAGTCAGATTTTCTTAGTTTTTCTATATTTTTCTTTTTTTCCTCAAGATTTCCAGAAAAATACACTGCATTTTGTTGTCATGTCTCCTTAGACTTTGCATGACTGTGATGTTTTTCATATTTTCCTTGTTTCTGGTAGCCTTGAAAATGTTAAAAATGATTGGCTAGGCATGTTGAAGGACAGCTGATGTTTTTCTCTTGACAAGTTTGGAGTTACAAGTATTTGAGGTTAAAATAATAAAAGTGTAGTGTTCTTACCAAATTATGTCAAGGACTCATTCTAGCACCATGACTTATCTTTGTTGATATTAACCTTGATAGGCAGGCTTAGGTAATATTTGCCAGGTTTTTCCATGATAAAGTTACCCTTTTGTCCTTCTTTCCATATTGTATCCTTTGGAGGAATGTCACTATGTACAGCCCACATTTGAAGAGTGGGAAATTATATTCCACCTCCTTGAGCAGAAAGTGCCTATGTATCTTAATCTGATTTGTTTAAAAAATTATCTGATTCTTCTACATAGGAAGATGTGTCTCTTTATCTATATAGGTGTCTATGTGAGTATGAACTCAGATATTTATTTTATACTTTGGGTAAAAATACAGTATCACTTTATTTATGTCGCTCTTTTAGCTAGTTGGACCTCTTTCAGTTGGCTCCACACAGGACCTGCCTTTGTGTTCCTTTGACATAACCCATGTATTGTGTTTGTGTGTTTTAGCCGGTCTTACTTTCTGACACTTAAAGATGCCCTAGACTTGTCCATATTTCCTGTTCCAATCTGAGAATCAGCCATTTCTCCAAGGAGTTCTTAGAGAATGGTACTTAGAAACCAAAGTCTGGACTCTACATGTGCTTCTTGCTATTTTTATGTCGATGCTTCCAGGACCTCTCAACTGACAGAGCGGAGAGATATACTTATAGACCCACATGTATACACATCTCTGGAATATTTCTATATGTAACTGTCTGTATCCACATCAAGCTAAACATGACTTCATACTGTTATTTTCACAGAGGTCATTCCAGCCAGTTCTTGCTTGTTGTAACTTCCCACTGTCTCAGTTGGAAACCTGATTCTACCATCTGCCACCCATTTGCTTAACTATTCAGTTCTAATATAGTTGTGTAGTGGTTTCACAATTGTTAACCCATATCCTGTGGGCAGTAAAATTAACAACTAGTGCTTATGCATGGTGCAGTTCCTTTTTGCCTTTAACCTTCCAAATTCAACAGTTGGGTAAGCACTTTTTCCTCTACCTCCCTCAGTGAAGTTGTTTCATCCATTTATAAGAATACTGTTAAGTTGTATTACTGCTGCATACCATCTCAGGAATCTGCAACCCCCTAGATAACGTTTTAAAATTTGCATACATCGTTTTTGTGTGTTCTAAAATTCTGTGGATTGCAGCTGATGTATAGTATCATGCATACCTTATTAAAATGCCTCACAGAGTAGTTTCATTATCTTCATCCTCATGTGTTTCACCTACTCAATCCTTTCTCTAAAACACTAGCAACCATTAATCTGTTTACCAGTTCCTTAATTTTATCTTATTCAGCATGTCATTGGAACCATACTTGCGTGGTCTTTCCAGAATGACTTCTTTCACTTACTGACCTTTATTTATGATGTATCTATGTCTTTGCATGATTTTGACTTTATAGCTCATTCTTGTATTGCTGAATAATATTGCATTGTGAGATGTTTATCTACTCCCCTATAGAAGGAAATTTTGGTTGTTTCCAGTTTGGGGGGATTATAAATAAAACCACTATGAAGACTTGTGTGCATGTTTCTATCAGAACATCATTTTCAAATAAGTTGTCTAAGTGATTGCTGAATTGTAAGGTAAAACCATGTTAGCTTTGAAGCAGCTGTATCGCTTCTCAGCATTTTGGCTAAGACCAGGTGTGAAAGAACTGCCAAATTGTCTCCCAAGCATTCTATACTGTTCTGCGTATTCACCAGCAATAATTAAGAGTTCTTATTGTTCTACCACCTGACCAGCAATATATACTGTCAAGGTTTTTTGTCTTGTGGGTATTTAACATACCTATCATTGACTTGTTTATTATTTATTGACCAGCTCACTAGAATAGTCTCAAGAAATGCCTTGAGTGGTGGGACCATGGGTGTGCTTATTTATTTCTAACTTCTGCAACATCCAATAAAATGCGAGGTCACAATGAATCCTCTATACATATTAATTAAATTCATTCATTTCCAAAGATGGAAAATCTGGTGTTTGAGAAATGAAATCTTAGCTTGGATGTGGTGGTTGGATGACATTTTATTATTCTAGAGGAATGATGATTCATAATGAAAGGGCAGGGAATGCATGTGAGAAGGGATGGCTTTAGATTGAGCTTATGGGTCACTGAAAGTTCCCTCCTCGGCCTCTTCATGGTGTGTATTTTGGTTTTCTTGGCCTCCCATAAATCTTGTTTAGCTGCCTCATTGCTGCCTGCTGTCCTCTGTCCAGCAGAGCTGCCTGCTCCCCTCTGAGTATGATGCTCGTGTGCTGAGCCCTTCTTGCAAAGCTGAGAGGGGAAAACACATCTGCTTCCAGCTGTGGTTCTACTCCAGTGGTGACAAGCTGATGTCATCTGACTGGGCAGCTCACTGCATGTGGCCACAACATGACTTCACTCTCAACTGAGCCATGTGACTCTTGGGGAGCTGCCTGAACCACCCAAATATCTTCTCCTCAAGATTTATAGCCCAGCACACCAACATTCTTGTCTTCTCCTCCCCAGTACAATATCCACAGAGTAGGAGGATGGGTTTCCCTTAACTCAAACCATGCAAGTTACTGTAATTCATCTGGGAAGGGATGGAGGGCTGAAATAAATATTAGCAGCTCCTCCACACCTCAGCCTTCAAAAGAAGGGTGTTTTTCCACTCCATTTGGGATACCAAGTCTAGTATGCAAGGGTTATGCCGTTTTTTTTCTCTGTTGTTTTCCCTTTATTCTCATGCTGAAGCATGCATGAATTTAATCATGTTGTTCAAATATCTATATAGTTTTAGTATAACAGCAATAGCTGTGTGTCCTTGCTAATGTCAAGGAAGAACTATTGACTCTCAGTTTTTTTAAATGTCTACAAATTATTTTATTGAAGAGGCTGCTCACTAGCTAAACTTGACAGCCCCTCCAAGAGCACCACAGTGGTCTGCCTTCATGAAAACAGAACCTGAAGAGCCACGGCTGATGAATCTTCATAGGAATGTGTGCTTAAGGCAAAAAATGCTACTTGAGTGTCATAAGGGGATTCAGGAAAGATGACAGCTCTAGACTTCCTTTACTGAAAGAATTTTAAGTAACACATTTCAGGGATTATCTCACTTAATCTTCACAATAAATTTCTAAGATAGGTACCATCACTATGCTTCCTTCACAGATGAGAAAGCTAAGGTTTAGCTGAGTGAAAGCTGTCCAAGATCACACAACTAGTGAGAGACTCAGCTGAGATAAGAACTGAGGCTTGTCTAACTCCAAAGTCCATTCCGATCACCAAGAGACTATCCTACTTTTGATGGGATGTAGAATTATAAGCCATAGG
The DNA here is from genome assembly GCA_004024925.1 of Scalopus aquaticus. NCBI lineage: Eukaryota > Metazoa > Chordata > Mammalia > Eulipotyphla > Talpidae > Scalopus > Scalopus aquaticus. The sequence continues at coordinate 17,095 of PVIJ01003691.1, forward strand.
GGCCTCCCTGGTGGCACAGCGGGTTAAGTGTCATCACGATGAAGCTATCCAGAGCCACTACAGCACGAGTTCAATCCCTAGGCAGGGAGCTTCCCACATGGCACAGCAGACCTCTCCTGTCTCACCCACTGCTCCCCTCAGCAGTGTACTTCAGTAGATCTGCCTGTTCTGCTCCCCACTCTGTCTCCGGTGAATCCTCTCACCCATCCACCCCCCCCCAACACCTCTGACCTACATCCCAGTTCTTGTATGCATAAATAAATAAATCTTTAAAAAAAAAGAATTATAAGCCATATATAATGGGGGCCTTCAAAGGGAACAACTAATTAGGCTTTGAAGGTGGGTGGACAGAATAGCTGGAAAAACTTTGGAGGAGATGTCACTGTGAATTACTTTTTAATTCCATTTTATTTTCTGTATTAGCTTAATATTGATGCCTCTTCAAAAGCTACTGATGTTGTACTATAAATATAAAAGGTTAATTCATCAGACTCTCCCTTCAGATATCATACCACTTCATATATAGTGGAATTACAACATTATCCTCCCTCCCACCTTTTATGCTATTGTCAGATATTTTGTTTTTACACGTGCTGTAAACACATGACATATTGTTACTATTTTGCTTTAGAGCAAAATTGCTATTATCGAGCAACAAAAAGAATAAAATGTTTTTATTGTCACTCACTCCATTTTTTCATGTTATTTCTTTGTGTAGAACCTGATTTCCAACATGTATCATATTTCTTCCTTCAGTAGTTCTTGTGTCAGTGTGTTGGCATTGAATTCTGTCAGTTTTATGTGCCAGAGAAAATATTTTGCTTTGATTTTTGAAAGACATTTTTACTGGGTACAGAATTCTGTGTCCTCCAACTTCAACCCCCCGCAACTTTAAAAATGTCACTCTATTATCTTCTGACTTACATGCTTTCTGGCATCTTTTGTGGTTTTTGTTTTTGTTCTCAGTATACTGTGTCCTTTTTTGTTCTTTTTGGGTGCCTTGGCATTTTCCTCTTAGTCTGGTTTTCAGGAGTTTGATATCCATGTGCCTCGCTATTGTGTAGGATATTTCATTGTCGTGTGTGTGTTCATTTGTCTGTGAGGGTGTTTGTCCTCAGTGGTGTTAACTGAATCTTCTTGATTCTGTGGCTTGGTGTCTGTCATATTTTGGAAATTTCTTCAGCATTATTTCTTCAAATACTTCTTTTAGCTTGTTCCCTTTCTGAGGATCAAAATGTGCGTACATTAATTTGTTATTATTAAGCAGTTCTTGGATACTTGGTAATCTTCTTTGAATTACTCAGTTTTATCTTTGTGTTTCAGTTTAGGTCATTTCTGTTAAGCTAATTTCAAGGTCATTGAATATTTTCTCAACTGTGTTAGTGTGATGAGTTGCCTAAAATCATTCTATATCTCTGTGTTTCCCAGTTCTATCATTTCCATTTTAGTCCTTTATAACTAAAGGTCCGTTATAACTAAAATTTCCACCTCTCTGTTGAAAATTACTCATCTATTCTTTCTTATGGCATACCTTTTCCACTAGAGGCCTTAACATATTAACATAATCATAGTTCTTTGAACTTTCCTGCCAGATAGTTTCGACTATCTGGTGTATGTCATATCCGAGTCTCACTCTAATTGTTGCTTTGTCTTTTAGGAGCATATTTTTCACTGCCTTTGTATGTCTTATAGTTTTTTACTGAAAGCTGGACATCTTGTAAAGGACATGGAGAATAAAATAAATAGTTTTTAATACCTGGGAGAAAGCATGTCATTTTCTACTACATTTTTAATGTGAGGATGGGTTGTGAGTTAATTTAGTTAGGAAATAAGCCAGGATGGTTTTTGTTGTTTTTGCTGTGGTTATCATTAGGGTAGCATAGGTTTTAAAACTCTTGGAGGGATAGCTTATGTTTAGGTACAGGGTTGGTTAGCAGAAGCAATGTCTGCTTAATTCCTACTCAGTCCTTAGTCCTTGGGTCCCTGTTGCACCTTAGCATTCTCTCTGCATGCTTTTGTGCACTCATCTGTCAGTATCTGCTTTTACTTTTTTTTTTAAAGATATTTTTATTTATGCATACAAGCTGGGGTACAGGCCAGCGGCGTGGGGCGGTGAGAGGGTTCATCAGAGACAGAGTGGGGAGCAGAACAGGCAGATTGACGGAAAGACACTGCTGAGGGGAGCAGCGGGCAAAGCAGGAGAGGTCTGCTGCGCCATGTGGTAATCTTCTGGCTGGGCGTTGAACTCACTTCGCTGCTGCCAGCAGCTCCACAGCACAGCACTTAACTGCTGCACCACCGGGAAGGCCCCTGCTTTTACTTTTTACTTGAAATTTGTTAGCTTTGTGGGGGTGGGGGGTAAGAGTGTCAGAAGCTGTGGTATACTTTTTTAGATTTATTTTTATTTATATATATGTAAGAACTGGGGTGTAAGCCAGAAATGCAGGGGATGAGAGGATTCACCAGAGACAGAGTGGGGAGCAGAACAAGAGGACTGACTGAAATACACTGCTGAGGGGAGCAGTGGGCTAGACAGGATAGATCTGTTGCGCCCTGTGGGTTAGCTCCCTGGCCAGGGATCAAAGTCGTGCTGCAGTGACTGTGGATAGTTTCATAGCGCTGAGACTTTAGCCCCTGCACCACCAGGGAGGCCCAGAACCTGTGGTTTTAATTAAATTTTGCAACTTAAATCATTTAAGTAATGATTCATTGTATTATCACTAACCAAACAATGGAGTACTATACAGCTAATCAGAAATGAGGTAGGCCAATTTATTCCAACACTAAAAGATGTTCATAATATACAAAATCCAGTTGCACAGCAGTATATGTAGATAATTCAATTTAAATTAGGATACATGGACACATACATGCATGTATTGTATATATGCATGTGCAGAAAATTCCAGGTTCTTGATCAATCACTAACTGTGGCTAGTATGGGAGTGAGTTAGATTATAGGTTCATTTTGCTTATGATCTATGGAATTTCAAACTATTTGTTATTTTTAAAGTAAGTGTGTATTTTATTTTAAAAAATTGCATATCCCCTCCACTTCAATTTATGTTGTCACAAATAGCAAGATTTTATCTCTTTTCATAGCTAGGTAGTATTCCATTGTGTAGCTAAACCTCTTCTTTACCCACTCATTTGTCATTGAGCACTTAGTTGTCCATACTGTGCCTTTTATGAATAGTGCTACAGTGAACAGGAGTGCATATGTCCTTTTGAATTGGTTTTTCTGTATTCTTTGAATAGATTATGCTAAGCAAAATAAGTCAGAAGGAGACAGACAAATACTGGGCATTTTATCTATATTTGGCATAGAAAGAAAACATAGGGACAGACAAAGCTAAACCAAAACAAGCCCTAGAAATCTGACTGCAGAATTGAGGCTACCAGTGTGGGAGGGTAGAGGTGGGAAGTAATGGGGGAGGAAGCCCAAAGACTGTGGTGAAGGAGTATGGGTGCCTTGGTGATATGTTAGTGTGATAACTGAAGAGGTGTGAACCTAAATTCTAAGCAGTAAGTGTAAAATCTCAGAAGCATATATAAGTTAGATACCCAAGGGGTATTCAGAAGATGGGATGAGCAGGAGGGCATCCAAAGAAGATGAAGAAAGAGCTGTCTAATAGTTGTGTAAGTTTGTATTATTTGTTTCCCCTTAAGAAAATATTTCAGTAAAAGCAGCAGTGTGTGACCTAATGGGAGGCTTATGAACTTGACCCTCAAACCCTCTCCATAGAGGCAGTATTTTCCCACCCATAGGATTATAGCATTTCAGAGAGATCTGGAAGCCACCCCCTGCCCCAAACAGAATCCAGACAGCTGTCTCTTCGTAAGTAAAATCCAAAACAAAGACTGGGAAATCATATCCTGAATAAAGCAGTTTGATGAGGACTAGCATGAAATTCAAAACATTAGGGAATTGAAAAGGAAGTAGAGTGTATTGTGGACTGTGTTAATTTCTACTGCTTTACTCCAGGTTGGTTTGGATAGGACACTTAAAGAACAGAAGTAATTCTCTCCGTTATCTTCTCTTACTTCTGTGATTAAGTCCACCCTTCTTTCTTGTAACCATCTCCCACACACCTGAACTTCCACCGCCCAGCAAAGTGGAAACACACACACACACACACACACACACACACACACACACACACACACACACACACACGATTTAGTTTAATTCCTGATTATGAGCTTTGTGCATTCTTACTTCTTGCTAGATTGTAAGATTTCCACATGCACGGTGACTTCATTTGCATTTATAGGTGCACTAATTAGCAGTTGTGAAGTATGAACTTAACTGATATTTTCTGTCATGTTCTCCTAGGGGCCTGAATTTGTCTGGCTGCATAAGGTCGGCTAATCAAAGAATCAGGGCTTGTGGCATTTTCCTTTATTAGTTCCTCATTCATTTGCTTAAGTAGCCTACCCCTGCTGAGTACACTCATCCCACCATTATTCCTATGTCTCTTCTTAGCTACAGTTTCCCAAACTGCAATTCACAGATGATGAAATATTACCCCTGATTCTCTTTTGGCTCCCTTCAATTTTTGTCTCCCTTTAAATTTCTATTTTCATTTTTCTGTTGTAGGTTAATCAGATTCATCTTGTGTTAGATGCTTCTTGCCTTGAGTAATCCCAATACTTTATTATTAAATGTGGTTTTACTGTAATGTAAAATTGATATTCTTTATCAGGTTTAAAATGACTTTCATTACTAGGTAACAGGGATTTTTATGAATAAGTGTTAGGTTTATTTTTCAACACCTTTTCTGCATCGACTGTGCATCATACGTTTTTCTCTTTTTAATTTCATAATTTTGTGAATTATATCGACTTTTTTTGTATATTAAACCAGTATGAAGTGAACCAAATTTGATCATGATGTAGTTTTATACCTTTATAGATTCATTTTGTAAGTATTTAATTGAGGAGTTCTGCATTTATATTAATATATAAGAACAACTATATTTCCCTTTCTCATAATGTCCTGTTGATTTTTTTAATTAAAAAAATAGCTTCCAGAAAGTGAAAAATATTGAATGATTTCACTTATAACCGGAATATAGGTGAACCAAACAAGAAAGAGACATCCAGAAAGTGGGGGCAGTGTTAGGTCTTTAAAAGGGGTAGAAAAGAGCACAAGGGACTATGGTGCTGGTTCACGGGTGAATTGGTGGTGGGTAACCTACAAGGAATACACAATAATGTAAAAAATATGAATAAAAAAAAGATATAAACAATAAAAAAATAGCTTCCTAATGTAAACTATCAAGTTCTTCTAAGATGTACACTTTAGGGCTTTATCTTTTCATTTACAAATAGCTTTAGTTGACCCTTGGAAGTTATGACTGGTACTACTGTTTTTTAGTTGCCATTCATTTTAAAATATTTTCCAATTTTGATTATCACTTATTCATACAAAAATCAGTGGTGTTTTTGTTGTTGTTATACCAAAATGCAAAATTTATGATAGTTGTTGTTTTTAATGGTTTGTGATGTTGTTATTTTTACTTTACCATTTTTTTAATCACCTAGTTCAACTGCAAAGCAGTTTACCTGACACCAGTTTTTAGCACTGATTAATACTTCTTTTGTAGTTTAATAAGTCATCAATTCTTGTAAATGTATAATGCTCGAAAAATAAGTTCTTTTTCTATTATTTTGTTGTAAGATTCTAATATACACATCTTAGATAAAGTTTACTAATTCTGTTGATCAAATATTTTATGTGATATATTTATTGTTGAGTTAAACTATCATTTTTTGAAATGTTTGTCTTAAACTATAGATTTGTAATCTTTGTAAATTTATTCCTGTTCGCTTCAAATATTTTTAAACTGTTATCTCCTGATGATACTTTCCTTTTATCATTTTGCATTGCTTTTTATCATTTTTTTGAGTAAAAGTCTTTTGTCTAATATTAATATAGATAAGTGAGCTTTCTTTTAATTAAAATTTATCTGGTATCTTTTCTTTTTTCATTCTCTTATCAAAATTTTCTAAGTCATTTTAATATTTCCTGTAAAAGAATCTAGGAATATTTTTCCTTTTAATACAGACTAAGACTGTCAATGCTTTAGTAGCTAAATTGTATCCATTTATATTTACTGGATTTACTGATATGCTGGGTTTTTTTCTGATTTTTTTTGTTTGTTTTACATTTATGATGCTTTTTCTTTCTCTTCAACAAGTGGGAGTCACAATGGTTGTTAAACTTTAGAGGTTAATGATGACTCTTAAATTATCAATAAGCATACTTGCTTAGCATATGAAATTAAGATAACTCCTCTCTTCTCATACAATCCAAAGACATAACACATTAGCTTCTATTCCCTCCCTGCTTAGATTTTAAATATTTATGATATCTAGTACTAGTACCCGGTTCCACCTTCAAATGAGTCACTCTCTTTATACAAATAATCCTCATGTTGCGATTCTAACATTTTGGCTGGTTTTTTCTCACCATTATGCTTGTATCTTATTTCTCTTTCAGGAGTAATTTTCCTTCTTCATGAAGTACATTCTTTAATTGGTCTTTCTGAAAAATTCTATGAGTAATAAATTCAGTCTTTGTCTGAAAAGGTCTTTAATTTTACCTCACATTTATGTGATACTGGAATTCTCTATAAAATTCAAACTTGATAGATAATTTTTCTTAAAGCATTATTTCCTTGTCTTGTGGTATGTATCTTGCTAATGAGAAGTCTGCTTCCCATCCATAATTGCTTTGTAGGCAAACTGTAAGAAAGATTTTTCTCTATGTTACACATTTTCACCACTACATTCAGTAAGGTATGGTTTTATATTTATCCTAGGTAGGACTTGATGTGTTTCTTCAACAAGCACTCAAGCTTTCCCCAAATCTGAAAATTCTAACTCATTTCCTCAAATCTGGAAAATTCTGAACCAAAATTCTTTATATATTTTCTCTCTGTACTTTCCTTTGAGAACTCCTATTGAATATATATCATATCTTCTTTTTTTGTGTTTCTTTGCCTCTCAGAATTTTTTTTTAATCTTTTCATTGCCTCTCAGAATTTTTTTTAAATCTTTTCATCTTTCTGTGCTGTTTCCTAAGTAATTTGCTCAGACCTTCCATTTCTATATTTTTCTGTTTTGCTATGACTAATCTGCTTTTAAACCAACTCCTGGGACAACTTATTTTAATGACTTCATGTTCCACTTCCAGAATTGGTTCTTCTTCAGTTCCACTTGTTTATTTTTCATGTTATATTACTTTCATTAATGTTCCTTTTTATGTCAGTTTTTCCCTAATTTATTAAATTCCTTTATTTCTTCATCTTACCACACATTCTTAGAATGTTAGTTTTCCTGTGTGTTGCATCTATTGTCTTCTCCTCTGCTCATTTGCTAGTTTAATTTGTAGTTTTTACTGCACACTGATCTTCATTTGGAGATTATCGCACTCCTTTCAGAATTATATGCTTTTCAGTGGGAGAGTGCTATAGGTGACCTATATTTATTCTGGTTGTAGAATTGACTCTGAAGTCTGATGGTTTGAAGCTTTGATGTATTGTGGGTGAACAATTTTTTATCTACCTTAACCCAGGCAGAAAGCAACACCTTTGCTTTTCTCCAGCTCTGAGGGGGTAGAGTTTTTCTAATTCACTTTTGTAGGCAATGGCAGCCCTTCAAGTCCATTAAGATCCAAGTCCTCATTTCCTATATTCTATATCCATGTTTGTGTGCTCCTGGAATTGCCATGGTGTCAGCTGAAGTTTACCATTCTCATTTCAAATCCCGCTTTGGTTTTGACTGCTGGAAGTATTCCTTTCTTTTTTAATTCAATTATTTACTCCCTTTTTTTACAACCTTTTAGATTATACATTATTTTTACCACAGGATAGTAACCTTTCTACATTACCATGCTCCCCAAAGTCCACAAATTTTGCTAAATTGTATGTTCTTTAAGAGGCTCCCAAATCACATTGTTTATTGAGATAGAACCTATTTCTGGTCCTCTAAAATTCAGCCTTGTCCCCAATTACAAACTACTAACTAAAAGTGTTTGTTTAACTTATAAAGTTCTAGCTCATTGTCGTCAGTCCTTATTTGGGAATATTTATGCTTCAAAACTAATATCCCAAAATTTATTTATGTGCTGTTATGAATCTGTTATTCTTTAAAAGTGGTGTTCCCCTTCCCCCCAAAAGTGGTGTCCCACCATTGAGTTATCACTAACTTTACTTTTTCCAATCTTTCTTGAATATTTTTCTACTCCCACATCACCACCTGTGTCTCAAAATATCTCATAGTTTTCCCTAATTCTTTTGTTCCTAGGTTTTTGTAAAAAAAAAATTTTTTTAAGATTTATTTATCTATGCATACAAGAACTGGGGTTCAGGCCAGAGATGCTGGGGTGGTGAGAAGATTCACTAGAGACAGAGTGGGGAGCAGAACAGGCATATCAAATGAAATACACTGCTGAGGGGAGCAGTGGGCGAGACAGGAGAGGTCTGCTGCACCATGTGGGAAACTCCCTGCCTAGGGATCAAACTTGTGTTGCAGTGGCTGTCGAGAGAGCATAGTAGTGTTGTGTCTCTAGCCCCTGAGACACCAGGGAGGCCTTATTCCTGGCTTTTTAATCCCTCAACTGATGTCCTTCCTGAATTCATTCTTGTTTCCCCTTGAACCTTCAACTTTCTCCTCATTTGTTTCCTCCTTTCCAAGCACTTAAGTGCCTCTGCTCCTTCAATGTTCTCTCCTTTCTGGGACTTCTTTCAGGCGTGTATGCCTCTTCCAGTGCTAACATTGAAAGTCAAAAATTTGGTGTGATATTAACTGAAGTGCATACCTTTTGGAGAAAGAAATTACCTGAATCTGACAACAAAATGTAAAAATAATTGTAAATTCTAGAATTACTCTGGGAGTTTAGTGAGTTTGAAACCATAATAGAAAAGGTGGTCATTTGTGTTGGGAAGGGTGATTACACTTTAATCAAGTGCATGTAAGGGCAGCTGCGTAAGATAATACCTCACAGAAGAGTGTTCAAAGACTGATCAGCTTTTTCATTGGGAATAGACGAGGGGAACAGGTAGAGTCTACTGAGTAAAGATGACATTTGCCTTAGTTCAGATTGTTTTAGCAAGGAAATGTTTTGGTATCATCTTTATTTGGTGAAAGTTCTCTTAAGATGGTTTGTGGAAACTATAGATCTGAGGCATGCAGCAGGGGAGGGGCAGGAGTCAAAACGGGAGGGAAGAACACAAGGGACTATGGTGACAGTTAACAGGTGCTGTGGTGGTGGGAGATTTATTCAGACTACACCTGAGGGGAGAAATCAAATATACAAAAATGAACAACAGTGTCAGAAAATAAAAAAGTTCAAAAAAAGATTTAAAAAACATTGGTATCATATGAATAATAAACGATTGTATTATTATTAAAAAAAAGATTGTGGATTTATGCAAATTGGGTTTCTTATCTGTAGCAGAAATGTAACAGATGTCTAATTGAAGAGATAATTCCAAAAAGGTCATTTGAAATGAGAGCATTTATGGTGTCTTTGGCCAATAGCCAAAATTATTCCATCGTGACTTTACTCTTGTCCAGGAGTTATCAGTGGAAAAGACCCAAATGAGTTTGTTCTTTCTTACAGATGTACTTGTGAAGTTTATTATGCTTTAATCGGGCTGAGATTTAAGATCTTGGCAACTAAACATTATGATTGAACTAAGCTTAATAAACACAGAGCCCTCAAACTATCTAAGGGGATGCAAGTTCATCGTTGATTTAAATGGGATTTCTATTTCAAGTGCGACAAAGCAGTGTTTTACTGCAGGTGGCAGTGCTTGCGCGAATGGTGCTGCTATTGCAGTTTCCACTAAAACTTGTCTTAAAGGTCTCATTATTTTATACACGATGACCTAATATGACACATAAATTGCTTCTTCCTATACTCTTCTCCTTATTGGTTGATATTTAGGTTTCACTTTGTGCCTACACATAACTTTTTCCATATCTACAAATTTTTCACCTGACTTTACCCTGAAAAACAAGGACAAAGTTGAGTCCTTTTAACCTGGATCACACCTGTTCATACTTATAGAGATAAATATGTGAGCCTCATCATTCTTCTTGCATTCAAGTTGAGCAGGCAACCCAGTGAGTCAGTCTGTTTCTGACACCCACACTTGCTGGGTGGTATTTTATTAATTGGGCATTTATTCTGCAAAGGGCTTTCCAGGTGAGCTCAGAACCCTTGCTCACTGAGCACATGAAAAAATCCCTGCTGATGCCTGCAGCCACCATCTGTCCTATCCTGGGTGTGATCCTGCACATTTGCTGTCAGCAGGAAGACCATGGCAGAGGAGGCCGCTCCTTGGCTACTGCAGACTAGGCAAGCTGTCCTGCTGCTCTACTGCAGACAAGGCTGGTGGTCTTGAGGGTGCATGGTAAGGCTTGGTGATCACTGGGAAGAGAAACTGGACCCTATTTCTGGTTTGACAGGGGCCAGTGACTCCCTCTCTGACCTAAGCAGCCCACAGTCTTTTGAGTTTGTGTGCCTCCTCTGAAAAATGAGAGGACTGGTTTGGTAAGCTTTAAATGCTTTGGAGTGGGTCCCTAGAATTTCCTGATTGTGAGCTAAATACATCCTCATGTTATGACAGCCGCTTGTCCTAACATTTACTTATCAAACTTTCCTGTTCACTTAGAGTTGCCAGGCACTGTTTGAATTCCTTAACAAAAATGAAGTCATTTATGCCCCCAGTGGCACCATATGGAGGTACCATTATCACCTCCATGATAGGTGTGACCTGGGACTCCATCCATTCAGTGTGCCTTCAAGTCCACACAGTTTAATACAACTCGGTGTGAACATCTGACACATTGACAACACATCTATTGGGCCTCATGGAAAAGTATTAAATTTTTATGCTGTGCAATCAAAAAGATAAACTCATGCCATTCACAGCAACATGGATGGAGCTGGAAGGGATTATGCTCAGTGAAATAAGTCAGAAGGAAAAATAAAAATATCTAATGGTTCCACTTATAGGTGGAATATAGGGGGAACAAACAAAGGCTCAGGAAAAAGACAAAACTTGTAGGCAGACCATAGATCTTAGGCATAGAGCAGGGGAGGAAGACTGAGAGGGGTCAAAATAGAGGAGGGAAGAACACAAGAGACAATGGTGATCGTCCATAGGTTCATAGGGCTGTGGTGGTGGGAGAACTACAGGGACTACACCTGAGGGGAAAAATCAAACACTGTACAAAAATGAAGGACATAATGTAAGAAAACATAAATACATAAATAAAAATAAATTTCCTTGCTGTGGAGGAGTCATCTCTTTATAAAGCACTGGCACAGGAGCGCTGGCTTTATCAGTGGTTAAGAACAGCAGAGTCTTATTCTATGAGCTTCATATTGAAAAATCCTTTACAAAGCTTGTATTGCATTCTTCACAATATGTGTGGGGAAAAAAAGGTACATAGAGACACAGGAAGAGTGAAGATACCTGGGGCCTTTGCTGCAATTAGCTCATGAGAGCACCTGTGTCTGATTGCTGGTTTTGCTTGTGTGTAAATACAAGTCACTGCGCTAAGCAAAAAATAATTGTAATAGATTCATTTAATCATAATGTAGCAAAGTTTAACTTGTTAGAGCTTTAAACTTGCAGATGAGACTTTCCCTGGGGCTGCCTGTCTGATTGTAGTTGCTAAGCCTGACCTACTTATCAGCTTAATCGCCTCCCAGGATATAGTCATATATTGGAAAATCCAATAGGACTAACTTTCCATAACCCATGATTTATTTTTAGGGCCCTGGGTGGGGGCCAGGGAGGGGCTGTCATACATCACGTAAGGTAATCTTGTTCATGCTTACAGTTTTCACTTAGACATGAGTCACAAGGTTAATTCTTAATACTAGACTAAAAATTATTTATGGTGGGTGACTAGAGGGTTTCAGATTCAGAGTCATTTTGATAGTTAGGTACCAATGAGCAAGTTCATACAAGAGAGCTCACTACCAACTTTCTGGTACTTTTGCTTCTGATGAAATCTTGTCTCTTGTGTTGGTAATTAATGCATTCTTCCTCTGGCTGACTTAATGGTAGGAGTAAAAGAAAATGATATTGAGGGACCACCCTGGTGCCTAAGGGTTAAGTCTCAGCACTATAACCACCATGGCCTGAGTTTGATCCCTGGCCAGGGAGTTAACCCATATGGCACTGCAGACCTCTCCTGTCTTGCCCACAGCTCCCCTCAGCAATGTATTTCAGTAAATCTGCCTGTTCTGCTCCCCACTCTGTCTCTGGTGAATCCTCTAACCCCCCATACCTTTGGCCTACATCACAGTTTTCCACACAAAAAAAAAACAAGAAAGAAAATGATATTGACATTTAAAGGAAATCATCTTTTAACACCACTTAGTCATGAGTTTGAGTCTGTGTTAGAACTTTCAGTTTCTTAGTCTGTAGTAGTCATCTATTGACTCATAGAAAATAAGGTAATTGGGACAAGACTTATTTGTGTGAACTTGAGAGATGTGACCTCAAGCCTCATAATAGAGTAAATGACATTCTCTCAATTACCAGACACTCAAAAGTACTGGGAGTTGTGGTGTCCCATCCAGAATGGATTCAGAGCGCTTAAATCAAGCCAAGGGTTAAAACTAAAGTGGCCTTTCTAAAAGAACTTGGAAGCCAGTTGAAATCGATGCTCTGTAGTTGATAGAAGGAAGCAAGGGAAAAGAGAGTGAGACTTTAGGGAGAAACATGTTTCCCTATCCCAGAATTCCTATTCCTAAACAATTCTTTAACTCCAGTCAAATCATCTCTCTCCATTTTCCTTTCTTTTCTTCTTAACCCTCTTTGTTCTCCAGACTGTTAATTTTTTTATGTCCGTCTCTCTCTCCTCCCTTTCTTCCCCTCCCCTGTCAGGTCTCTGTTTTCTCTTTCTAGCTACATCTGTGACAAGAGTCCCTAATGGACACATTTAGATCCATGAGTTCTACACCTTACCAGAAATCTGTGCTTCTTAAGAATTCTTCATTTGCTGTAATGTTGAGAGAACTTTTATATTCGGTTCCTCTTCTGTGGCCTGTGTGATGATTGTCTAATTATATGTTAACATTTTTCTCCCAAACCCAGATATTTTTGAGAATCTCTTTGATCAGACAAGAAAACTGAGAGAAAGACTTGGAGAGGATTCTAATTAACTTCATTTGCCTCATTACACATTCATCGACAAGAGTAACCTCATCTTTTGGTCCCAAAATCACAAGGCTAACTTTCATGAAGGGCTCAGTTATCTTGGTTCCTTGAACCCTTTCTTTCTGGTCCCATTTTCCAATTTCTACCTCAGACATTGTGGTCTTCTGATGTTTCATGTAATACCTTTTGAGCATTATTAAAAATTCTATTTTTTCTTCTCTTTTCACACCCATGGTCTTGGTGAATGTATTTTATTGTCTCATATGCTAGTAAGTCTAGGGACAAACACATCTGGCCATTTGCAGTTTCCATAATGGATGAAGAATGTGTGTAAAGTTTGGACCTTCCTGGTAGAAACTCAATGACAACAGAAGAATTTCCCTTCTTGGATTCATTGACTACTTCTTAACACAAAGCAGCAGTCTGCAGCTAGGCCAGTCATTCTTCTCCAACCTTCTCAGTTCATCCATATCCTGTATTCCCATGTCCTTCATGTTCATCATTTATCCATAGAAGGTCTCTCTTCTCTACCTCCTATTTCTCCCCAGAACTCACCTTTTTTCATGTTCTGGTTTATCTAGTAAATGCAACAACTTCCATCTACTGGCTTTATAACTTCCAAGTCAAAGGTAGAGGACTGTTTTTTCGGGCAAGAGCAGATGAAGAGGTATGATGAGCTTAATATGCAAGAACTTGAACATTGTCAACAATAATGGGTTGGTGTGAATCTTTCTCCAGAAGACCCAGCATGAATATGGGAAGAGCAAGTCATGAGTTTTCCTCTAAGAAAAGCAGAAATGCACCCTCGCAGGGGACTGAAATAGCCCACCTGGTAATAATGACCACACAGGTTTCTTCTTTTCATTTTGTAAAGTAGTTATAAAATATCCCTAAAGGGCTGTTTTGCATGTAGGACAAAGGAAGGTAAGAATAAGCAAGTAGGCAAATAGTTTCACCACCACTGCCAAACAGTCACGAGTATATCTGGAATGACCTTGACACAGCTATCCCTGGTTGCCATCTCTGATGAATCTTTTTCTTCTTTTGCTTTCAGCTCGGGGACCTGCTTCACAAATTACAGTTCGTCATGACATATGTGGCTCCTTGGCAGATGGCTTGGGGTTCTTCATTTCACGTGTTTGCTCAGCTCTTTGCAATCCCTCGTATCCTTTCTGCTTCTATTTTCACCCAAGAGCTGAGATTCATATTTTACAGATGCAAGCTTTTCATTGAACCCTGGCAATAAAAATATTTTAAAGTCTTTAAGATTACATTTTAATGGGGACATGGGGAAGCACTTTGGATTCCCTTTAGGCCACTTAGCCTTAAAAGATGTTTCTTAGTTTTGAACTCTTCCTGCTTCTTAATGCATATTTAGGAGTTTCTTTATTTTTTTCTGATTCTTCCATTTCCCATGCCCAGATCTGCATTTAGTTGTCCTGTCTTTTGAATGAGAAGTTACTGTTTAAATGATTTGTTTGACTTGTGCAAAAAACAGTGAGTAATTTGTTGTTACTAAACATGTGGATAGAGTTTGTGTTTTTAATATACTGTTATACTTTATATAACATATTATGATACTGTGTGGTCCTCATATATTAGAGAAATATTCAAAAACCCAGAAATAGATACAACAAAAATACTCAAATATTTTTGAAAACTGAAAAGATAATTTATAGTTTTGTTTTGTGATTGCTATCCGCCAAGAAACCTGGTCTCATTTGTAACTTCCTTTGATTTCCTGGTATGGTTTTAAGTGTTTCCATAATGATAATAGTTATAATTTACTTCAGAACAGTTGAGCTGCTCCTTATAGAGATCACTTTGACATAGAGAGCTAAACTGTGTGTGCACGTGGAGAGATTAATTGTTTAAAATAATAATACCTTGAAAAGTGAGATGAAGCCAAATTACACTTGACTGAAGCCTGAAACTTGCCCTTAAAAAGGTTTTCCTTTAAGAAATTTATATTTCCCCACTGAATTTATACTTTATTAACTATTTTTTCCCAAGAAGTAGTTCAGGGACTCTTGCATTAGACTGCCCAGAAGAGCTTGTTAAATAGGTGGATTCCTGAGCCCAGCACTTATTTTTATGACCACATTTCAGGGGGTAGATCCTGTACCCTAAACTTCTTAAGCCTCCCTGGTCATTCTTACCCCACTGCTGTGTGTGGGAACTGCTGGCCTTCCATCAGAGGTACTATTAGCCAGTTTTGTGACCACTCAGAGTTTTCATTATGAAGGTCACATAGCCTCCTAAGACAATTCATAAGGAATCTCTAGTCTCTAAACTTTGTTTACTGTACTTGGGCTGATCATTAAGTGATAACAGATTTTATGTTTTTCTTAAATGCTCTCCTCCACACTCATTTAAAACACACACACAGGCATCTTTAAGCATACCAGGAGCTGGCCTCACAATGCCCATTGTTCTGTGTTCCTATTCTTAGACCTGCATTGGTATTTCCAAAGTGTTCAAGGTTATTTGGCAGAACAAGCTAAGGAAAATAATTGTGAAAGTGTGAGCTTGGCCCCACCTTTTTAACTGCAGTCATTTTCTATAATGCCAGTAATTTCAGTCTTTCTAAACTGAGTCCTTTAAAAACAGTAAGGTGAAAGATTGAGGTCATTTTTGTTTATTTCTAAGATGTTTCTACAGTACCCTTTCTAGAATTTAAAGCCTGTTTATTAAAAGAAAATTATTAGATTGATGCAAATTTGTGGTTGAGGAGTGGTACTAAAATTTTTAAATTTGAAATTATGGTGCTTAATTTTATCCTAACCTTATTCTTACATAGACTCATAGCATTTCTCTGGACTATTTATGCCTTGTTAGGTGAGTTCAGTAATACTCATTACTCCGTAGTTCCATAGCTGAATTAACCCCATTCTGGGAGCCATACCTTTTAATTACCTGACCCACATGTGTGTTGAGGGGTCACGCACAAGGGTAGCATATGTGGCATTTAATATCTCCTTCAAGAATAAAAGCAGCATTAGCATCTATCTGAAACTGTGCAGAGTGTTAATTCTAAGTACTTTCGTGAAGGGTGGACTCATTCTCTTAAGAAATTGGACACATCTGAGATGTAGATTTTATTGGGCATTTGTGTTCTTTTTTAGAACACTCAAAGGATTCCCTTGGTTTCTTCTAAAACTTTCTCTGTTAGTGACATTCATTTCCTCCCTCCGCGAAGGTACAGAGCTTTCAAAGTGACCAGAGAGCTGACCACTAGGACCATAGACTTATGTTAGAATTCATGGGGCCCTAAGTTCCTCTGTTTGTTTTTCAAGGACATCCTCCCATCCTAGGTTAATGGTAGATATTTGCTATTTGGAGTCCAGCATCCTACCATTCAGAATAGAATAAGATTGAAAAAAAAAAAACAACACAAAAAACAGTTTCGGAAACTGGATATTGATGCCATCAAGACAAAGTTATCAGGTTCCTAAACACCAGCTCTGGATCTTGACTAATTTTGAAATGTTAATTATTTTATCACTCTATTAAGAAGCTGTGGGTTCCATCCTGGCTCTGAGAAGGGACTAATTTGCTCCATTTTGGAATTGAATTAGCTTTCAGGCCAGCGGGGCACTGTTTAGTAAATTGCTTTTTCCAGTACTGGCATGTTTTCTCCCTCGATAGCCTCTGTTAGTTTCTAAGCATGTAACCTCCAGGGAAAGATGAGGATGTTCACCCTTTTAATATGTGTAGAGACCATACAAGACCATTGTCTTCTAATAATTAGACAGACTTAATCAGATTATCTGTTAAATGTATATATTAGGAAGGCTGCTTGCTATTTGAGCTCCTTTTGAGCTTCTAATGATGTTTTGTAACTTAAAGTACTAATGTTGATGTTATATTTTCAATGGCCTCACATAAAACTGAAACTTTTAAAGGAGTCACTACTTACCTCTAACCCCTTAGCCCTCTTAATTTCTGGGTAAATTGCTGTGGCATTTATTAAGTTTATATCTGGCATTCAGTAAAATATAAGCAACATAATCTTAAGGGAAATGTTTAGAATTATAAACAAGGACAATGCCAGGCCCTCTAGCATCTTGTTCAAGCCTGGTCTCACTTGGCTCTATCCTTGTTCTTCCTAAACCCCCGGAGTCCTTCTGTCACCTGATAGTATGGACAAGCCCCTCCTCCTGACACCTCCCCTCAGGGAAGCCCCCTGTGACCCCACTCGACCTTCTCACATTTTTTCAGTATCTTTATGCACTGATGTCTTCCATCAAGTGCCCTTTTCTTCCAGTGACAAGGGGCATTGTTAATTGGGTGTGTTCTGTGCCAGAAATATTTAGATTTTTCAGGTTTCAGACCAACAGGAAATTGGTAGGTGATAGACACCACGGTAGCTCATTGTTCTGCAATTCTGGTTTGAACCTAGGTCAAAATAAAAGAATTTGATTTAAACTGTAACACAATAAAGATGTTTTCAATATTCAAACAATTCAACACCAGAAAGAATTATTAAAGGAGTATGTATCATTTCCCTAAAGAACATGTTTAGAAGGACATAACAAGGTAAAAATCAAAAAGAACAGTTACTCCTGAAGCAAAACTCTGAAATCCATGAAAATGCTTGAGAAGTGTCTATGGCTGGCTCAAAACTCCCTCCCTCTCCATGTGTGCATAGAAGTGGAACTTGGGAGATTCCTGTCTCTAATCCGCCCCTACTACATGACTAAAGCCAGTAGGGCAATATGTGCAAGTACTTAGAAGCCGGAGTTGCTCTCTTGTGTCCTGATAGTAATGAGACAAGTCCTCCTAGAGGTGCCAATCATTTCTTTTTAACTTTCTGCCGGGAACTTTTGAAACTGGCTAGAGAGAAAAGACCTCCATTTGTGCCCTAGTGAGGAAGAAAAACGCATGCCTTCACCATGGTAAGATCAGCCTCGTGGGAGACCAGACTAGCCCTGCAGTAGAACACTCCAAGTCCTTAACCTGTGGGACAAGGAATGGATGTGGATATAAGGCCTTGGCAGTCTGGCCCCCCACTGACCTCTCCCAGCCCCAGGGACCTCTGTGTTCAGTTGCTTCTTACTCTTCCAGCCCCAGTCCCACAGCCATCCTTGCACATAGTGGTTGTCAGCCAGAAGTTCTCCAAAGATTGAGTGAGGCTAGGGAGGGACCAGCTCTAGATTTCCAGAGACCAACTGGGCTTAAGATAAAATTTTATTTAGTACTTTTTTAAAAATTGAGCATTTACACTTCTGATCAACAAAGTACATAAAAATGAAGCATGCCAGAAAATGAGAACCTGACAGAGCTAAAGGAGCAACTGGGTCGACCAGATGCCTTGACTGCCTGTGCATGTCTTTAGTTTATAAACCAAACTTTGAATTGAGCCATTGGTGTTCGGTGGATGAGAGAGGGCATATATTTTTGAATAGTGGGAAAAGATTCTTGGAGAAACAGATGTAACTTTCCCAAACAATGCTATGGTTTCTTTCAAAAAGTGTAGTTTAATTTTAACTATTTATAAAGCTACTTGGTACTTAAGCAGATGTTCCACAGTGCATTTTGTTCAGCTAATGATAGCTGAGCAAAAAGATGCAGTTATTTTCAAACCTTAGATATTAAATCTTTGCCGAGAAGCATAGTGAGACTGCTGGGATGTTTATGAGAATCATTTGGTGTTTTTGGTGGTGGAATGGAACCTCGCAGGATACTACTAAAAGTTTTATATTTCCAAATAAGTACATAGAACACGTGTATGCCCAGTTTTCTTTCCTTGGTGAGAAAATGACTTTAATATTGTTAAAAAACAAGTCATTCGAATAAATTTAGACATCTAATTGCCTTTATTAAATGATTCGTGAATGGGGCAGCATCCTGTTTAGCAAGCAGAAAGGCGCTGCAAGAGTTGTGCAAAATGGAAGGTTTCTGTTGTCCAAGCCAGGGTGGGATGAGATTATAAACAAAAGAAAAGAAAGAGTATTTCAGGCAAAGCCATCTTCTCTCAGGGAAGAAAGGGGTCGAGTGTGCAGATGACCTCACTTATGCAGAGACTGCCCTTAGGTGAGGTGTTCAATCATAATGGAGCTTGGCATGCGTGGTCCATTTTAGGCCAGTTTCTTTTCAGAACAATGTAAACTAGTCAAAATCTGAAACACTATTTAGAAATATAACAATGAAAAATGTGTTTGCCTTAACTCAGAAGTCAGATTCTGCTATGCTTTTCTTCCAGACGATCGCCACATCTGTCTTTTCAACCCCATTGAGCCCATTCCTCGGGAGCGTCATTTTCATCACCTCTTACGTCAGGCCAGTGAAATTCTGGGAGAAAAACTACAAGTAAGATCTGAAACCTATGGTAGTATGCTTCACTAAGATTTGTGCTTCAGGAAGCTCCTTGGCCTCCTGTCTGTAAAGTTCCAGGCTTTCTGCTTTGCCCAGCGCCAGGCTGTGGGGACTCAGCTCAGGGACAAACCCTGTGGGCTTCCGGGCGCCGGACACGACAGGACTGACCTCGAATTTACAATCAGATTGCACCAGTAGTGAAGGGAAAATAAGTTATCACTGTTCAATTTTAGCAGTTGTTTGAAGTGCCATTGTCCTGCCATTTGAGACTGAAATTTGCCCCTAAATGGCACATGTGTTCCCCTCTGTCATGTCTTTTCTGTGAGCTTTGTACATATGTGTGTTGTGTCCAAGCATACACGCATCACAGCTCAACATGGAAGAGCAGGCGATTTCTCTGAGCACCGGTAAACTCCTAAGCGATGACTTATGCACTCTTTCTTACTATTTGGACTGGTCAGTCATAAATTTCCTCAAGCAGTGATGAAGTGGGGACAATTATTTTTGAAGGGAGGCGAGAAGAGAACAGTAATGCTTTGCTGAGTAGTTTTCAAGAACACTCAGATACTGATTTTGGCAGGGGCAGGTTCTGAGAAGAGCGAGAGGAGGACAACTTGGTGCTCCAGCAATATCCAACCTGGGACAGAGGAGTCCCTCAAAGTTCGTTCCAAGGGCAGGACTACATTCCAGTCACCTCTGCCCCAATTTACTAGCCATGCCCCTAATCCATCTTCCATAATAGGCCCGCATTTTGCACCACCCTGGCTTACAACACACCCACTCCTATGTCTCACAAAGGCCAATATTGAGGTAGGAGATCTGTGGTTTCTGCTTCTCTCATTAGATGGTTTATGTGAACATAAATGCCCATACTTCTGGGACAGCCAAGTAGATTATTGTGATTAAAACAAGGCCTGGGCTACCAGCCCACGTGGGTTCACACCTTCCCCCTCCCACTTAACTCCTGTGACTCAGGCCTCTCTTTTCTGTCAATAGAGGCAAAACAAAAGAACCTACTTTACCGACTTGTGAAGAGATAATGAATTAATGCACAGGGAGCTCCTAGAACAGGGTATAGAGTGAGCCTGTGCTAGTGATTCTCTGCTTGCACAGAGGTCCCCACCACTACTCATCATGACTGAGTGAGTGGCGTCCTGGCAAGCTCACATCTAGGGGTCCCCTGGGGACAGGTAACCAAAGCAGAGTACCCCAGGGTGAGCCAGTACTGGGAGACCACGGAAGGTGGGAGAGGTCCCTTGTATTCCTGGCAGAGCCACATATTCTAAGAGAGGTAAGCATTTTGCATACCAGTAAAGTCATCTGGAAGCTTGTACAAAAAACAAGAGTCCTCTTGCATGTGTTGAAAGAAATATCATCCTATTTACAGAGCCAAAGAGTAAAAGAAAACTACTAGCACTGTTTTTTCTTGAAGCTTTTTAAGAGAAAGCAGTTTGAAGAACCTTTTTAGAGCTCTGAAAAATCACACTCTGAAAAGTGCAAATGCTTGTAAATAAGGAGTGGCTTTGGGAAGTGCAAGATATTTAAAACTTGATCTTCAATATAAAAGTTTTTGTTTTTTTTTTTTTGTCTCTTACTCTCAGATAAGTTAGGAACCAGTCTTTCTGGCTGGGGAGAATTTGATAGCAGTGAAATGCGTCCTGCTGAACTGGAAAGGACTTTAAGCATCCCCAATAGAAAGGGGACTGGAAAAATCTTGGTGGACAGCACATTATTGTAGGGAGGTTTGCTAACCCCTGTGTGGAGTTATGTGTTAGGTCGTTGAGTCTCAGGAGCCAAGAGCTAGTCATCCTCTCAGGGCCCAAGTTGGTGACTATGTAGGTTACTTAAGAGTATGGGCTGCTAGAGCAGGATTTCTGTCTCCTTCTTCAGTCTCTCGAAGACTTGACTCTGTGGTGTTCCATTCTTTCCCCTCATTTGGCACTCTGTTGCATGTGAGAGGGTCCACCTTTGCTCAACTTATCTCGAGTGGGAAGGATAGCCAGTCTTTACGAGGTCTCTCTGAAGGAGCCAAATGAAAGAAAACTTTCAGTCCAGATGGGGAAAAGTTCCCAATGCAAAATCCAGTCAGTGAAGTGCTGGTGTCGCTTTGACTTAAGGTATCAGAATATAGAGTCCCAAGGTCCATCTGCTTAAAAGATCAGTGATGGAACTCATGACAGCAAGAGTGGTGGGTACCAGGAAAGGAAGTGGCAGGAAATTTCATCTGGATCTCTGCAAATGCTCTGGAAAGCTCGTTTTTTCTAAAACTGCGGGTTTTATTTCAAACACTACTGACTTCTGGTGTTTTACTTCAGAGTGTATGTCGCTCTTCCCGCTTCCTTCTCTTCAGCCAGCTACAAAGGAGCAGTCTATTAGTGTGACTGCTTCTGTTTCATTGACTAGCTGTCCTGTCACTTTAAAAGTCCTGCTAAAAGAAACTCTGGAGTTTTAGTGAGTACGTTTGCCACCCTCAAACTGGGGGTGTGGTGAGGGGCACTCCCAGTCACCCTCCCGGGCCTCTTCCTACCCCTGCTGCCTCACTATCCATTTCTCTGTTTTCCCTTTCAAAACTTCCAAGGCCAGCTTTGGTTTTTGCAAGCCCCGGGTGAGTCCTATTCTGTAGTGAAAGTACTTAATGCTCTAAGGAACCACAAACCACCTGCTAGCTACAGCTAGTCTGTCTTCCCCAACCCAGGCCATCTTGAAATCTGCAGACTTCCTCTTCCTCAAAGCTGTTCCTCACTGCCTTCCCGACTGACTAACTTGCCTTCCAATCCACTCCCCACAAATAGCACCAGGTTATGTCCTGCCTCTAAAGCCTGGGTGGCTTTTTGTTGCCTGAGGAACAAGAACAAATACCACATAGACCAGTGCTGGCTAATAAGATGCTCCCCACCATTGGCAACACTCTGTATCTGCCTTGTGCAGCATGGAAGCCCGATCAACCACATGTGGTCACTCAGCACATGAAATGAGGCTAGTGTGACTAAGGAACTGGACTCTATCTCATTTTAACTGACTTAAATTTAAATAGCCACATGTGCCAAGAGGACGGCACAGATGGGAGACTTCCCCACTCTCAACCTCATTGTTAGCCTGTTTCCCACTTTTCACACATCACATATTCTGGATTTTTCATTCCAACCATTTCTTTGGGCTGCGCCCTTCACATTGGATGTCCTTCCTTCCCACTACCTCACCATTCCCATTCACACCCCCCAGATTCAACAGGAGGAGAATTATATTCCTTCTCTTAATGGACTCATGGTAAGGGTCCAAAAGGACCTGCAGAATGAGAGGTATCTCAGCATTCGTCTTTGGAAAGTAAATTTTCTCTGTGACCAGCAGGGACTTCTGCGTGGGATTGGTGTAGACTGTTTTACCTCCAGTTCTGGACTTGTTTATTTATTTTATGTCCCAAATGGGGCCATTCACACAGTAGTATAACTGCAAGCCCAAGGGATACTCAGGGGCCAAAACTGCTGTAAAAGGGTTTGTATTCTAAAAGGTTTTGGCCATCTGAGTGCACAAAGGCAGAGAAAGCAGACTCTTAGTGTTAAAAGCCTTTAATTGGTCATACAGAGAAAGAAGAGAAGAAAGGATTTCAAATAACATATTCCCAATAAAACTCTGAAAATTACCCATGCCCTCATGGGCAAATGTCCAGCCAAGCAGAGTCAGCCCAAAGTGGGGAGACTGAGGCCCAAAACTTGCCACAATCTAAGATATCTTCTGGAGGGGAACCACAAGGAAGGGATTAGGCAGCAACCCAAAAGCTGGGACAGAAGAGACCCTATATCTGCCATGAAGTCAAGATAATAACGCCATTGTCTGCCAAAATGCCAAAATCCTAGGAGTAACCATTTCACGTGTCTCTTCTTCAAGTATCTCTCTTTCTTTCCTTCCACCTCCATTTATATACTGAACTCGCTCCTCCCCAGCACCCCCATTCGGGCCTGGCTTGCTGAGAATTACAGTCCAAGGTGACTGCACGTGAGTGGGGATGAGGACAGATGGCGCCATTCACTCTGCAATGGTCTTCCTTGTTTCACAGAGGGGCTTTCTGTAACAGTAGGTGTTCGGGAACTATTTCTTAAGTGAATTACATCTAATAACATTATGGAAAGGGGGAAGAAAATCTCAATTTGGGTTTCATTTCCTGTTAGAAAATTCACTCTTAAGCTGATGTGCTCTTGACTAATGATGTCTTTAAAAATCTGTCTTGATGAGCTGTGCCTGGCGTCCCATTTAAATGGGCAACAACAGCAAATGCACTATAGTGTGTGCCTTGTGTTTAGCAATCCCCTTATGTCAGAGAATTTTTTAAAGTCTTTAGAAGCACATTCTAAGATTATGATTTATCATTCTCTTTGTATATAAACAGCCATTAAATAACCAGATTTTGTCATTAAAATGAAGCAAATGTTTAGGCTAGAAAGTATTTAACTTTTGTCCCTAGCTACCTGAGCAAAGGAGTTGACTATTTTCGGCCCTAAAATAATGAAATTTTGTTTTCATATATCAGAAATCTTCTATAAAATGTAAAATCTCATAACTATAAGGAGACATATGTAACAGCTATCTAAAAAATAAATATAGCTTTAATGGTTGTTACATTCCTATTACTTTCTCCAGATTGGTTTTAAAATG
Organism: Scalopus aquaticus; assembly: GCA_004024925.1. Classification (NCBI taxonomy): domain Eukaryota; kingdom Metazoa; phylum Chordata; class Mammalia; order Eulipotyphla; family Talpidae; genus Scalopus; species Scalopus aquaticus. Next base: position 41,256 of record PVIJ01003691.1, read on the forward strand.
TTGTATCATTCTGACCTTTATCCTTGTCCACAAATACATAGTAAGAATCTAAGTGAGGACACAGTTAATTTCATTAACTAATAGCAATCGCTCTTGGTGATTGGTCTGCAAAAACTCCAACTCTGCATTCTGTGACCTTGGTTCCACCCTAGCTAGCAAGAAGATAATCAGTGCTGCTTAATCCTTAGCTCCTCCCAGGGCAGTGATACTATGCTTGGTTAGGAATTTGACTTGGGGAAATTGCTCAGCCTGTGAGCCTCAGCTTGCATCTGTGAAGTGGGTTGGCTGTCTCGATATGCCTCCTAGAAGCCGTAAACACGAAATGAGACACAGTTCACTGTGGTAGATGTGCAGGTCACTGTATTCACTGTACTTCTAGTCTATTTCTGCCTCTCTTTTGTTCTCCTTCCCTATATTTTGATCTTCTCTTACTCAACTTGTATTTCAATTACATCTGGACTTATTTGCTGTATCTTGCAACATACCCACAATTCTTTCTGAAAAAGCAGAACAAGTTACATCAACCAATGAAAGGACATGTGTCAGTCATGTCACTTCACCCCTCCATCAGCATACTGCGAGGTGCAGTAAATATCAGCTCTTACCTTGGGCTTGGTGTTTATTTTGATGCCTCAGTCTCCCAGGGAGCCCCGGCCATGTTCTTTGAGCATCACAACCACTGGTGGAAAAAGAAGACCTCGGAAGTGCCACTGTTTTGTGATTTATCAGACAACAAAATATGTGACCAAATGTTTCACCCATTCTCATTGGGCTCTCATGAGTCTTACTGGATTATTGCCCAGTGCCTGCTTGGATTTGCAACGAGAAGTGACGCTAGCGTGACGCTTGGAGTGACAGAAACCCCTCTGCACTGTCTTCACAAAGGAGTCTCCAGTCTGGCCTCTTCCCACACCAGGTGGGACAGTCCTTGTGCCTCCCCAGGTAACCCTTGGGAGCTGTGGGCTCTCTACCCACTATATGGTTGTTTCATCAGATACCAGTTGCCTGGATATACCTGTTGACACAGCAACCAGCACTGTTATATCTCACACAGCCCATCCTTCACTTTTTGAAGGCAGCTCTCCTTCGCTTCACTGCCCTTTTCTCCAGGTAGACAGTCTAACTTCTGTGTGTGCAGTAGGCTAGCCCTTCACACCCTCGCTGCCCTCATCCAGAGGTTTGCTAAATTGTCCCAAAATCCGCTCTGAGGCTGCACAGGTAACATCTATTCAGTTTACAGCAGAGGGACCTGTTACTTTCGGTGAGCCAGTTGATCTGCCCTCATTGACACCTCTTAAAGTCTAAAAGCTCTCAATTATTTTACTAAAGTGTCACCAGTCCAAATCATTATCATCCCAATCTTAAGTGTGTGTTCTGTTGAATATCAGAAGTTCACATTTTCTCTGGTATCTCATTCTTATTCATAGAGATCAAGTTCAGTCACGTCATGCATCCTCTGTCCCTCCCCCGCACCCGTGCCCATGGGATTGCCTGCACCATCTGGGTCTGGGCTCAAGATCTGTTAACGATGGTGAGAAGAACTGAGAGTGTCTGACTTAGTTATGGCAAAGAAAACTTCTCAACATCATCACATTTTATTTTTTTACTTTTCTAGAAAGGATTTTGTTGGATGTTGTCTACCCCCTGATCACGGAGCCTCCCTCTGAAGGCCGGGCAAGAACATGGTGAGGGACAGCTTTCCCTCAAATCACCCACTCACAGGAAGTTTTCTTTCGATGTGTGACTGAGCTTTGGCACAGTGGTTCTCCACATGCCACCTTCTCTGTGAGGCCTGGTTATGTACTGCAGCCCATCCTGGTTCTCACAGCTCCAGCCTCTAAGCAGGGAGCTATAAAGCCACCTCTTTTTTTATATATTTTTTATTTATATCTTTTACAATATTGTGTATTCCCCATGGGTTACCGTTACCCACCACCAATTTACCTGTGAACTGTCACCATTGTCCCGTGTGCTCTTTTCTCCCCCATTAAAGTCACCTGCTGTCCGGCACGGCCAGAGCCATAATTGTGGGAGTTCCCAGACTGGCAAACCCGTGATCATCAACAATGTGACGGGCCCTTCCTGAAATTCCCAGGTCTCTACCAGGTGATTAAAGCAGGAATGAAGCTTTGGTGGCCCTTATAGGCAACAGGTGACCTCCTGAGGCCCCCAGTAAAGACTCAGGCCCAGAAGGGGATCAATCCAATTAACTCAGATGCAGTTTTCTTTTTAACTGGATGCTTTGAGAAATTCCTATTTGAAGTCATCACTATTTGAGGCCTTTCACTTTTCAGGGTGTTAAATGACTTCACATGTCTGTGAAAGGGATCAAGCAATGCCCTCCCTCTTCCTTGGAGCTAATGAGAAGGCTTTGGAGTCCTCCCAGGGGCTCAGAGATGTCTAGATGACATATAAATGTGAGAGTCTGAGATTCCCTATGTGTGTGTGCTGATGAGAGACATGTTGGTGGGTTAGCATGGTTTGGCTAGCATAGGGCCACATCTGGGGAGGCAGTGAGTCCTGGCACTTACAGGTACAGCCAAGGCAGGACTATCGTCAAGTCTTGAACTTTCCCAAAGAAAGAGAAGTAAGGAGATAGCAACAGGAAACATTTGTAGTTACGTATCATGAAAGGGAGATGTCAAGACAGACTGAGGAGCTGAAAGGAGCTCAAGAGTTCAGAATCAATAAAATTCAGCCAAGGGGCTGGGGTCACGTGGGCTGGATCTGTGAACTTAGAGCAGGCCAGCGCCTGCCTCCTGTTCTACACCACTCCAGGGAGACTTAGCTTTGAATAAAATATTTTCTTGGACATTCGGTCACAGGTAAGCAAGAAATAGTCAAGCGCATGAGACTGTGACCAAAAGGGCAGAAGCAGTAGAGAGACCATATGTGAAACCCAAGACCCAGAGAGTGATTGTTAATGCCCAGCCTGAGTGAGTTCTAGAACTTTGTGGATGGGAGGCATCCTGGAAAAGCACTCCCTGTTCTGCTGGACTTGGTGGTGTGGGCTGCAAACCTATCGCTGCTGGAAGCCTTCTCATCTATCACAAGGCAAGAACTATCCTGAGAGCCCAGTGAGCACAGAGGAGGCAGCGCCAGGGATGTTGGGGATGACTCCTGTTGATGACACCCCATCCTGAAGCCAACTGGGCTCAGTCAGCCTCTCAGTGGCATTATCAGTGAATTCCATATTGCGCCTATCTTCTCCATTTGGATTTTCTGTCATCTGAAATAAAAAGATCCCTTGTTTAAAGAAAGGAATAGATATTTTTTTAAGGTTATCCTAATCTTTTATTTGAGACGGTGACAGCAAGAAGATAAGACTTTTATCGACATGATTCTGTGGGTCTTAAGAGTGAGAAGTGTGGCAAGTGCCAGAGCAGCAGGCTGAACCACCCCGTGCTCTATGGCTGCTGTGCCTGTGTCTCAGGCCAGACCTTCCATCTCCCTTCCCTGTCTGATTTCCTCACCTGGAATTCCAGGTCTGTGTCTGAATGCCTTTATGTCTAAGAGACTGAATGATGCATTTGGCCCCCTCCCGTGGTTTTGCTCTCACACACACCCCCAGGACGAAGGCTTGACACTTCAGGTATGGTGATGAGCTATTATGCAAATGTATTCTAGAAGGATAATGATTTTGAGGAAATGCCTTGCATTTCCTCAGTTTGAGCTTATTAGTCATTATGCTGTGGTGCATAATTTTACTCAAGACCCTGTTATATTTTGCTGAGCAGTTCAAGAACTTGAAAAGTGCAGAGTCGTGAAGCTGACCATGTACCTGCAGGAAGGAATCCAGCCTGCCACCTGCTTCCCAGGTGTCCACTGCTGCTGACTCCACACTTCAAGGTCAGCCAGGAGCAAGGTGTTGTAACTGAGTCAGGCTGATGAATGGTGGTGGGAGTATAGGTCTGGGACAGCATGAGGATGAAAAACACCCTTTCTCAGTCATTGCAGCAAGCGAGGGCGGATGGGCCTCCACTTTTTCAGTCATTGGATCAGTGTCAGAGATAGGATTGATTTGTTCTAAACAAAGGAAGCTAAGAAGTGTTCAGATTTTAAATCTACATTGTCTCAAACTATTAAAATGTGTAGGCTAACAGATACATCAAATAAGCAGTTAAACACAGCTCAACTGGAAAGCAGGCTAAGAAAATCACTCAGAATACAGCAAAGAATAATAAAGATACGGGAAATAATCCAGAAAGGTTAAGAGACGTGGAAGATGGGATGAATGATACCAACTAGAAGTTCAGAAGCTCTGCAGGGAGCATGCTTATATGGACAAAAGGGGATGGGACTTGTCTGTTTTATGCAAATTAAGTTATCATTAAGTGCAACTTTGATTGGTAGAAAGTTTGTCAAACCTTAATTGGTCAATTTCAGTCCTACACAGTGCTTGCTGTCGTCGTTTCATTTTCTTGGCTGTGGAAGCATCTGTCCATGCCCCAACATCCCTGGGACTTGAGCATCCCAATTTTGTTTTCTATACCCAAACTCAGGATCTTTTTCAGTTCATTTTTCTTTTAAATTTTCTTTATTAAAAGACTAGAATAGAGAGAAACATCCTTTTAAGAGAAAAATAACATGAATTTTCAAAATTGCTGAAAGACATGAATTCCTAAGTTCAGGAAGCTAACAAGTTGCGACCATAATAAATAAAACCAAAAATAAACCCACATTTCTACACATAATGGTGAGGTTTCAAAACACTAATAACAACAAAGAAAAGATCTTTAAAACATTCAGGAATAACAAGAAATAATACATACTAACGCTGGTATGACTAGTAGAAGTTAATTCTAAGTAGCAACAATAGAATAATATACTTCCCAATATGGTTGTTTATATTTTCTCTTTCTTTCCTCCTGTATTCTCCTTGCTTCTTTCCTTTCTTTTACCCACTCACCCCCTTCCTTTTTTAGTAAATCATTCTTTCTAGATGTATGCATTTTTTATGTGTGGGTAGTTATTTAATTGCTGATTCCATTTTTTAAAAAACTTTTGAACTATTTGCTCTTCCTTTTCTTCTTGAGTAAGTTTTGGTACTTTTAAAAAAAGTTACGTTTGAGGTTTTTAACTTATTGGGACAAAGTTATTCATGATGTTGGCTTATCATTTTTGTCTTTATCATATTGTTTTTATGATTCTATAGTAAGATCATAGAGTAACATGTATAAAAAATCAAAGAAATGATGAAATTAGATAACTGGTTATAACATAAAATATGAAGATAGAATAGGACCAAAGGTCATCAAAGACAAAGACACATCAAAAATAAATAATAAAAGAATGCAAATAACTTAAAGCAGAGGTTGTAGCTTAATATTTAAACAGATAAATTTGGGGAAAAAACCATTAGGATCAAGAACATTTTATAGTGGTAAAGACTACAATTCACAATGAAGATATGAATATGAACGCATTAAATCACAGTAAATCTCATACAGAAAAACATAAAAGGAAATTTGATAAGAAATAGAAACAGTAGTGTTAGGAAATGTAACTCACTTTTCATAGTTCATGACCAATCATAAATTAGGTAAAAATGGAGAAGATTTAAATAACATACTCACTAATACTGCCTAAATATAGATTACAGAACACACACACAGATACTATGTGTGTACAAAAAATGGGATATGCTGACTGAATAGCCACAGGACACTGATAAACACTGATTGTAGAACAGTCAATTGAAAAGGCTCCCTCCCTTTCCATAATCTCTACAATCTACTATAGTAGTTCAATTTTTGTGTAACATGGTAGTTAATCGAGACCTTCCCTACAAAGAGTCAGGAAAATTGGGTGATATATAAAGAAATAAAACCCAATAAAGTTCTTAAAACCTTCAAGGTAGGGAGGAATTCACGTTACAAATTAGGAAGGCAAGTACCCATAACTTACACCTATATTCCCTGTAAGAGTATCAGTTGGCATGGAAGAAGGAACAGCCAGATTGAGCTATGCTTTGTGGTCTTGAAGGACAAATAGAAAGGAGTCAAAACCCAGGCCTGTCATTGGTGGTTGTATTAACAAAGATCCCCTATCTTTGATTTAGGACACCAATCTCCCTCCCCAAGATAACACAGAACCAAACTAAACCAGGCCTCCAAGATGGTAGCAAGATTGACAGTCACCTGAATATCTGACCTCAGACAGAGGTCACCCAGTTTGTTGTACAACCCTGTGTCCTGTATCCACAGGAAATATTCTCATGTCAAGTCATTATGAAGCACATCACACAGAAAAAAGTCATTGACTTTAAGAGAATTAATATGGCAAAAATTGATGAAAAACAGACCCGGATGAACCTTGTGTTTATGTACGACTTAAAAGGTTACAGTGTTCTGCTATTACGTTCTGACTGCGTTCTCATCGTCCACATTTCTCTAAGGTTGATCTTCCCCTTGAATAGCTGGATCTACAATCCATCCATAACTCCAGCTTGGGTTTGTTGTACAAATAGATCCCATCAAAAATGATATTACTTCTATGATAAATAGTCTCTGTGTGTGCAAAAATGGGAATTTGAAGTAGTATATATATTTTTAAATCACTATTAATAAGTTCCTTTGATGAAACCATGTAAGAGAGAAGATGCTTGACTTAGGGAGACAGATCAGGAGGTGGAAGGCAGAGGTTGAAGGGGGAAAACTAGCTGCTGTCTACATGAGGGATGTTTCAGAGTAAGTCAGCTTCTCTGGAAAGACCAATTATTAGACTCTTAACAGGAGCATGTGTGTAGCAATGAACAGTGACTTTGCCAGGCAAGTGCTGAAGAGTATACATGTAGATGTATACCTGACACGCACCAGCGTCCTGTACTCCCCTTGAGATGGAGATGTTTTCTCTTTGAGCAACAGAATTGATGTTCAGGCAATAGGACAGTTCAGGCAGAAATCCAATTACTAAACTAATTAGCACCTTTGAATGGTAAGTGCCAAATTTACAGAAGGAAAGCACCGGAGACAAGCTCAAATTACCTGGTATGGCTGACAGTTCACCCACTTTGAGAGTCTAGTGGAGAGCCAGAGGCCCTGGGGTATGCAGGCAACTTGGCTTAACTATTGCTGATCAGAATTTAGCACTCTGCATTCCAGAGCCTTTCAAAAAGAAGGCTTTCCAGTTAACATAGTTTTAGAAGGTGTTGTAATTCCCTAAGGAGTTTGGTAAATGACTTTCTTTTGGTTTAATCCCACTTTAAAAATTGTTTATTCCGCTTCTGAAAATTCCATTTGTCCCAGGTCTTAAGGTGAAATTAAAATTTCATTTAGGAGCTAACTATGCCAACGAGGGATTTCAGCCTTCATTAGAAAAAACTTTTTTGTTTGCTTTATTTTCTGCCACCCTAGGCTCTTTTATTTTCAAAGCCAATCTGAGGGTATTTGGAAGGAAAATTGAGGTAACAACAGAACAGCTTGCTGGGGTTAACTGCCTTTTTGAGATTTAACAGAGTACTCCTTCTCTCCAGTGCAACTGAAGAATCTGTTCTACAAAACTCAAATATGATCTTGCCTATGTGAGATGGTTCTCACATATCTAAGACGTGTGGAAAAGGGAATTTTTTTTCTGAAAACACATTCACATTCTTCATTCATTCAAATTACTGTTCCATCTAAGTATCTTTTTATCGGTTCTGATTCCCAACAGATAAGTTTATAAAAGAAGTCTGCATCTGAGATTTCTGCATAAGCACCATTACCAACATGTGCTCTTCCTTTATGAAGTCCTGCTTGATATGCCAGTGATCATGTTTAAGTGCAGTGTTGCAAGAGTCTATTTTCTTCTTAGCATGTCTCATGAGAGAAAAAAAATATCAGATCCATCAGAATCTTTGACTCTCATGTATTCATTCATCAAATGCTTACTGAGTAACTACTATGTGACAGCTATGAGCAAACAGCTTTCCTCACGGATCTGGTATAGGAGAGAGATATCATTGAATATTTGTATAAGGAGATGTCAGATGTGATGTGGATTAAAGACATTGGAGCCAGTATACTTGGGTTCAAATGAATCTACTACCTATTAGCTCTGACTTTGGGCACTTGATTTAATCTCACTTTGTTTTAGACTTCCCATCTGAGAGAATGGGCATAATAATAGAACCTACCTGAGCAGGTAGGTGTGGGGATACAATGAATTAATACATGTGAAGTACTTGCACAGGTAAGCGCTGCCTAAATGTGAGCCATCATCATTATCAGTAATATACTAACTATGAGAAATGCTCCAAAGGAGAAATACACAAGACTCCTGAATGCCACCTAGAGCAGGCATCAGGGAAGACTTCCTCGAGAAAGTGATGCTTGAGCTGGACTTGAAGGATGAGAGGAATCGATGAGGAAAAATGGGTGGCACTGGAAAGGGTGCACTCCCAGTGGAGAATACAAGAGGTGACTGGCTGCTGGGTAGGGAAGGGTGACAGGTGTAGGAGGTGGGGCATACTGAAGACATGGACAAAGAAAGCTAGCATGGCTCGAGGATAGTAAGCAAGAGGCAAGAGATAGCAAAGGCCAGGGCCAGACATGCTAAAGATTAGTTTTTCCACACTTTATTAGATGCCTCATTATGTTCAATGACATATTTCTAGTGAAAGTTTTTTCTTAATGGCTTAGTTTTAAACATATGAAATTGCCATTTGTGTAGGTCCTAAGCAGTTGAATATCATTGATGGGATTTCACATTTCATCCCATAAAGAATAAGGAGCCCATTAATCCATATGTGAAATGAAAAGACACAGTCTTTTTGGTCAGGTACGGTCTTTCCGAGCAGAGCAGACTATCGCACTTAGTACGGGTTTTTGGAGATGCAAAGTTCAGGGGCTCAAGAATTTTTAGAGGCACAAGTGGGTTGATATCATCTGCACAGGCAATTATTTGGGGTGCCTTGCTGTCACCACTCAGAAGTTTGGAGTGAGTCTGTGTCTCACTGATTTCCAGAAGTAGGGGGGCCACCACGGATTGACTGGCCTGCAAAAGCTGTGAACTGAGGATAGTTGTCAAAACCGAAGATTTGAAACTGGTGCTGGTGACCCCTTGTTATCAGAACAACCAATGATTTGTCTTCTTCTAAGTGTGAGTCTTGTTTTTATTCTTGTGGTTCAACCCAAGAAAGCCCTTTGAGAACAAACCCAACTGGTGCGAAGCAAGTTGGAAACACTGACTACTCACCACGATTTCCTGGGATCAATCTGAGAAGAAAGGTACCTATGGGTGCCCTGCTCAGATTCTGAAAGTGAGTGATAGTCTATTGGCAGTTGAAGTGCCTGCTTTATTTTGTCAATCTGGTGCGAAAAAGGATAAGGCACATTGTCAGTCTTCCAAATCAAGAGACCTAATAATCTCTTCCCCTACCCTGGCTTCTTGTACTTTTCTCTGCCTTCTTTCCCCTGTCTTTTCCTGTAACATCGTTAAATAATATACATGCAAGCTCTACGTCCCTGCATTTCACAGGGACTCACACAGCTGATTCAATACCCAGCTCTCATTGGTAGGGATCTAATCATGACTTTTTACCCTTTTGTGGTCCCTTCTAGTACAAGACGTGTGGATAATTCCAACACAAGGCTGGTGGTCCAAATAGAAAAGGATCCAGGTAAGAAGACTGCTCCCTTCTCTCTCTTTAAACTATTGATAGTTATTTATTCTGTTATATAGATGAATTCTTTTATTCCAAAAAGGGGAATTAAGTACTCACACTTTTTAGTCATTACAGAGACAATGGCTGGTAAACAGGCTGACTATAAAAACGAAACTCTGCAAGTAGTTTGATCAAGCATCCTAATTTGGTTTGAAATGCAATTCTTCATTTTTCAAATTGATAAGGTTCCTGTTCGTGAACTAATGATCTGTCAATTAAGACATTTTAGTTTGTGTATATTAAATGTCAAGCACAGATGGTCAACCTTGGTATTATCTTTTAGCAAACATTTATTTGGAAAAACATCAGTATTATGATATCCTTAAAGGCAACCTATCCCAGGATCCAGCATCCAGAAGCCTTCAGAAATTTCATTCAACATCAAGCTATAGAAGGAGTTACCTGCTAGGAAATTATTTTACTTTCTTCTTTCCATAATCTATCTCATCTCTCCTTTCCCCCACATATCACAATGTATATTTTAACTGTTCCCTATTTTTATCCACCTCACTCTCTCCTCTTGGCCAAAAATTTTGTCTAGGAGAAATTGTATCCTGTTCATTATCTACATTTGAATTGCATATACATGATTGATTTGAAATCATAATTTGAAAATACTTGGAGAGAGGTTTACTTTATTTTTCTGTTGAGTTTTATGTCAGTACAACCTGGTGCAGCTCTGGGGCTCTCTGACATTGCAGAGTCTTGGAGATGAGGCATGTGGACGGTTTCCCAAGTGCATCCTGCCTTTAGTTATCTGTAATTGTTATCTCATTTTAATCTAATTGTGCAGATATTGGTCAGTGTGTTCCAAGAAGATTTCCACTTTTAGTGGTTTAAATTGTTTTATTTAAACAGCAAGCAGGTTAAACAATTAAGTAAAAGTTAATTCTTTCATTCAGTTCTTCCTGATAAAGTGCCAGAGATTCAAAGTCATCTCTAATTAGTGTCTCAGGATGTATGCTGATTTATCATAGAAAATGATAATAGAAAATATTGGCAGGTCAAGTAGGCTTAATCTGCATAGAACGTTAAGTATACTAATACTTTATTAGATGACATGATTTAGCCCATAGGACCGTTTCTGTCTATTAATCATAATTAATATGATTATAAATGCTCTAATTTCATTTCTACTCTTAGCTTTCATGAATGTCCAGCAAGTGCATTCACAACTTGATAGGATTATAATTTTCTTAGAAGTGCACTTGGGATCGATCTTTACTTTCCTGTACCCTGTGTGTCCAGGGTCCTGAGGGTACAGGTGGGGAGCTCTGTTCAACTCTGTAGTTTTTATTTCCTACCTCCCTGAATCCCTGTCTCCATTCCAATGGATAGTCTCAGAGGGAGCCTTGGTTTGCTATAGGCATTTTCTCTTTTGGATATTTCTATGCATCTCTGACTTTTCAGGGCTATAATTTGCTCCTCAAAGAAAAGGTATCCCCAAATTAAAAGTATAGAATGCAGACTTCTCTCCAGTTCCTCCCAGCACTTCCTCTATCGCAAACACATCAACCAAGAGGACTTCCCAATATACATAGTCTTCTCGTCAATGGTTTTATTCTTAGTAATGAAAGCCCCAGTGGAGGGAGTGAAAGGAGTCAGGACTCAGCAGGGAGATTAAAAAGAAATCTACCTTTAACTCCCAATTCTGCAATTCTGTACCCCCTGAAATGTACACCTTCCATTGTGAAGCAAGGTATACCATCCTTCCATCTCCTTTATTGTATCCTTCCTTCACTCTTCCTTTGGTGTAATCACCCACTCAATTAGAATGGCTAAAATCAAACAAGCAAGCAATAGCTGGCAATACCAAGTCCTGGCAAGGATGCACTGGAAGTCTCAGTCACTGCAAGGGGAGTGGAAATAGTGCAGCCACTTTGGAGATTAGCAATCCCACTCCTAGGTATTGGCTCAAGAGAGACAAAAACTTATATAAACTTCTGTTCGTGAATATTTTTAGTAGATTGAATCACAATCACCAAATCAGGAACGAACCTCAATGGCTAAATGAACTATAGCATGTGTATACCCAAGAATTCTGCTCAACAGTGAAACAGAACCAACTGCTCTATGTACAAAGGTATTGTGTAATCTTAGTGAAAAACAGTCTGAGAAGACTGTTTTCGCACAGGTCCTACAATGCCAAAGATTTTATTTTGAATAAAGTAAAATTGAGAGTCTTAGGTATGAAGGAATGGGAACGAAGATTCCCGAGGTTATGGCTGACCAGAGGGTGGGACCATTCACAAAGGGAGAACAGAGAGGGAGACCAGATTTGGGCATGTTGAAGTTGAGACACATTCGAGGCCCGGAAGAGATGTTATGTAGACAAGTAGACAGGTCTAGAGTTTAGACAAGAGGCCGCAGCTGGAGTTAGGAAATTGTCTGTTACCTGCATTTAAACAGTAACTCAAGCCATTTATATAGATGAGCTTGCCCAGAAAGAGTATGGATGGAAAAATAGGAGGGGCTCACATAGTCCACTAAAATAGGCAAAGGAGCTGAAAAGTCTGATTTATCCTTCATCAAATGACTGTTTCATCAATCTGAGCACATAGGAGTCAGCATTCACTGATCACATTTCTTGTTCTGTCTACAGGGACTGATGACAACAATCTCAATTCCATCTTTTATGAGCACTTGACCCGGGCCCTCCAGGAGTCCCTCTGTGGAGACTTGGTCCTTGGTCGATGGGGTAACTACAGCTCTGGCGATTGCTTTATTTTGGCTTCAGATTATCTCAATGCTTTTGTTCATCTGATTGAAATCGGCAATGGTCTTGTTACTTTTCAACTTCGGGGACTGGAATTCCGAGGTAAGAATCCTATCATTGTCACAGTCACTTGTTATTTATCATGCGAATCTCTAATTAGAAGTCACCATTATAAAAGAATTTGATGCCTGTCCTATAGAATGAGAATAGGGAGCCTGTTGCAACCACCTTTATTCTCTTTTATCTACCTTTATTCTGATACAAGTAAACTGCAGTTATCTGAGGGAATTAAGAAAGAAACCATATAATCTGGTGGAAACCTTTGAAACACCTAGTCAGGACTTAGGTTTCAATCCTGCTGGGAAAAAAATCTAAGCAACAGAAAGTGGTAGAACATGCGTGGGTTCTATGTGGAAACAGCTGGACCTAAAACAGAACCTGGTTCTGGGGATTACTGGTGTTTTCGTCTGCTGGGGACAGTCACTTAGTGTCTGGGATCTCTTTTCTTTCCTGTCTGTGTGACAATAAGAAGAATGGCTGCCTCATATAGTTGTGTCATTTAAATGAGGCCACGTAATTGACTGCACATCACTTTGTGGTAACTGAGTCTGCTTGAATCTTGAAAGTGCTGCCCCAGTTTTTCCTTAGTCAGGTGTTGGAGTAGTATGGTGGAGCATGTGGGGATGAGCATAACCGGGTTCCTCATGTTCCTTTCTCCTGTGTCCTCTGGGTACACTTTCATGCCATACATGTTTTTCCAGCACCTCCTCTGTGCCAAGCAATGTTCTGACGCCAGAGACACAGTGGTGCCTGTTTTGAAAGGTTCCTTCTTCCCTTAAAGATATTTGATGTTTGACTTCTGTGAGAGACATAGAAAATGAACAAATAGAAATAGGGGCAAACTGATTATGACTTGGAGAAGTTTTAGGAAGGAAGTTAATCAGGTTCTGTGACCAAACTTACTGAAGAGGGTGAGGGTGAATGGTGTCACACTGGATGGGATGTTAGGGAAGCCTCTAGAGGAGAACAGGAAGAGCTGTCCCAGGCTGGGCACTGTGCCATACTAAAATATGAGTGAGGAGCAACAGGGAGCATCCGGGTCCTCAGGAGGACCACAGTGAGGAGCTCTAATGAGCAAGCTGGCCGCAGCAGGACAGAAGACAAGGTGAGAACAGGTCACGTGGGTCCTCACAGCTAGAGTATGGGGCCTTGCATTTCATTCTGTACATAGTGGGGGCCCATGTGTGGGGTCTGGAAAAGGGAATGACTAATTCACACTTAAAGAAATTGTTTTGGTACTTGTGTGGAGAACTTTCTAGAGGGGGACAGAAGCAGACATGGGAAGGTCATTTAAGAATGTTTGTAGTCATCCAAGCAGGAGCCAGGTCATCATCCATAACCTCACAGTGACAGAAGGACACCTTTTAACCAAGAACAAAATGCCATTATTTCACACATCTTTAACATAAAGAGTACCAATTCTTTTGGTTCTTTAGATGATACTTACTAACCCCTAGTTTTGTGACTATCCATTCCTTTATTTTTTTTTTTGTTGTTATTTTTATTTGTGTCTTTTACATTACTGTATATTCCTCGTAGGTTTCCCACCACCAATTCACCCGTGAACCATCACCACAGTCCCCTGTGCTCCCCTCTGCCCCGTTCTGAGCCCAACCCTCCCCACTCTCTCGCTGACTGATGCTCTTGTATTTGGTTCCCCTATGTTCCTGTTATAAGTGAGACCATTCGATATTTTTCTTTTTCCTTTTGGCTTATTTCGCTGAGCATGATCCCTTCTAGTTCAATGCATGTTGCTGCGAATTGCATGCGTTTATCTTTTTTGAATGCTGAATAGTATTCCATTGTGTATACATACTACATCTTCTTGATCCAGTCATCTATTTTTGGGCATCTGGGATGTTTCCGTATCTTCGCTATTGTAAATAGTGCTGCAATACATACGGGTGCATGTATCCTTTTGGATTATGTTTTTGTGTCCTTTGGGTAAATTCCCAAAAGTGGTATTGCTGGGTTGTATGGTAGCTCCATGTTTATTAATTTGAGGAAACGCCATACGGCTTTCCACAGTGGTTGGACTAGTTTGCATTCCCACCAGTAGTGTAGAAGAGTTCTTTTTTCTCCATCCTCACCAGCATTTGTTGTTGCCTGTTTTTTTAATGTGTGCCATTCTCACTGGTGTGAGGTGGTATCTCATTGTGGTTTTGATTTACATTTCCCTGATTATAAGTGATGTTGAACATTTTTTCATATGGCTGTTGGCCATTTGCTTTTCTTCTTTGACGAAGTGTCTTTTTAGCTCTTCTGCCCATTTTTTGACTGGATTGTTGACTTTGTTTTTGTTGAATTGTGTGAGTTCCTTGTAGATTTTAGTTATCAGTCCTTTATCAGTTGTATTCTGTGCAAAGATTTTCTCCCAATTAGTAGGGTGTCTTTTGCTGTACAGAAGCTTTTTAATTTGATGTCATCCCATCTGTTTATCTTTTCCTTGACTTCCTTCGCTTTTGGGGATGTGTCTTTAAAGATTTTGCTGAGATGTATGTCGCGTAGAGTTTTGCCTGTATTATATCCATTCCTTTAAATAGTATTCCTAAATAAATTTGTACTAAAGGCTTGTTTTTCTAGAGCAATTCTATGATTTAAGTGTGTATTCTGTGTATCTTTACACATTTTAGGAATGTAATTTAAGGAGATTATTTTGGAAACAGTTATTGGACCATGGGAATAATGCTTAGATTCTACAGTACAATCCTTGAAATTTTGCACAAATGTCAGAAAGTGTCGGAGGAAGTGGCAGATATTAAGTGTCTCATGCAACAATGCAACAGAATTGTCTATCGTTTGAACTTTCATTTTTTCCTAGAATTCAAAAAAAGAACTTTTAAAGTTAACCTTACTGTTCTGAGTTACAGTTTCTATCTCATGTTTTCTGTGACTTGCTGGTTCTTTAGGAAACTTAACTAGTCTTTGAGTTAGAAGACTGAAAATCAATTAGCTTTTGGAAGTTTGCCTTACTTTACCTCTCTACCCACTTCTCCTCATAAACAGGGGTTCTTCTTAATCTTTGATCTCACCTTATATAGTTTTTTTTTTGTGTGTGGGAAACAAACCAACCACGATAGAATTGAAGTTTGTCATCCTGAGTTGACAAGGATGTGTTCCTCCTCACTGTTATGTGGTTGGCTGGAAGTTCTGCCCATCTTGGCCCACATTACTCACGCAGCTACATTCAGTTGGCAGATGAGCCAAGCTGGAAGGTCCAAGGGGCCGCATCTGGAGCCATTTCCAATCCTTCCACCTTGATCCTCCTCCAGTTGCTGCTCAGCTTCCAACAGGCTGGACAAGGATCTTCACAGAGGGTGGTCTCAGGGCTCCTATAGGCAGCACACAGGTACTGCGAGGTCTCTTACTGCCCAGCCTCCGGGACAGGCTCCATGGGCCAAGCTCCTTCCACAGGACATCTCAGATTCAAGTGCCTGAAAGGGAGCCTTGTCACATTACATGACTCACTGAAAGCCAGTCGCATAACAGTCTACCAGCCTCCTGAAACTTCATCAGGTAAATGTGACAGGAGACTCAGGACTGACATGCATGTATGTGGTGGTCATGAGACAGAGGCCGTGGAGATTTTCCTGCCTCCTGCCAATCACAGTTCAAATGTAAGCTGGCCGTAAGGGTGGAGTAAGCACAAAAATGACATCTTGAGTTGAAAATGCCAGGCCCTGATAGCACTTACTGATACACCACATTTTCTTTGACATATTTCTACTGTAGTTTGGAACACAGAGAGCAAAATGTAGCTTGACAAAATCTAAATTATGCTTTTGTTGCAGGAAGAATCCAGCTGATCTAAAATGAATGTTCTGTTTCATATATTTTCACAGTATATAACATATATTCCCGGGGAAGATCTGCTTTCTTTCACTTCCTTGTATATTGTCCTAAGATTGCTCTTCAGCATTTCACTTTTCTGTCCAATTCCCTATTTTTTCAACTAGTAGGCTTTATTTTGGTCAAATTCAACCTACTTTGGCACATATGTGTTGGTTCTCCCTCCCACGGAGTACTTGCAGTCATCAGTGGGGAAATGACTGGCTCACAGCAATGGCTTACTCAGGAAATGGGCAATCCACCTTGGAGGAAGCCAGACTCCCTCAGGCCGGGGGAGCAGGAAGGTCTTCCTAGCTCTCTTCCTGAGAAAGATGCTTTTGTATCAAGAGGAATTCTTAGTTGCAAGCAACAGAAATCAACTCTAAGTAGGAGATGGGTTTATTGGAAGATAATATTGCCCAGAGCATAGACTTTCTGAGAAGACTGGAGAAGCAGGCCAGGTGGCTTTCAGACAAGAGCCATGTTTAAAATCACACAGCAGTACTGATCGGTGAAGTGGTGATACCTTGATTGGTGGACCCGAGTGCTACCCTCACCTCAGGGACACCAGGACCTTGGGTACTGGACTCTGTTGCTACAGGTGCTGCCTCTGGAAACAGGGTGAACAGCCACTGCCACCACCTCCCTTCCAGAATCCTTCCATGCAAGCCTCACTTCTTTGGGTCCCCAGCTAATTAGTCAATGTCTGATCAATAAAGCTGAGATCAAACCATGTGCTGTAAATGCAAGGAAGAGTGGGAGAGAAAGTTGACTTGTCAGTTTCTGTTATGGGAGTGATCTCTACCTCTCTCCAAAAGAGAGGAAAAATGGAAATCTATCCAATTTCCATTGATCAATACTACAGTGAAGAACTGATACAAATTTATTTCTTTATTATTGTAATTTTTAAGATTTATTTATTTATGCATAGGAAAACTGGGTTATAGACACGTTATATAAGTACTTTCATTGGAATCATGATAACTGCTGTAATAGTTAAGTGTCAACTCTCAGTTACCACAGCCTATGTTTATTTTGTACTCACAGAGAGTCCAATCAAATGAGAGGAGGTGGTGGGGGTAGGGGGTGGTAAAGTAAGCCCAGCTAATTAAATCATTGCTTATTCCTTAGCACATTGCTTCTGAGGTCTCCCTGAGCTTCCATATCAAGCTGGCAGAGAATGGAGGATTACATGGAAGACTGTTATAGGTCAGGCCTGAGCCTGTGAT
The DNA here is from genome assembly GCA_004024925.1 of Scalopus aquaticus. Lineage (NCBI taxonomy): Eukaryota > Metazoa > Chordata > Mammalia > Eulipotyphla > Talpidae > Scalopus > Scalopus aquaticus. The sequence continues at coordinate 58,735 of PVIJ01003691.1, forward strand.
CTATCACTTGCTTTTACATTCTGTGGTCCAGAATTGACACAACTACAGGAGAAACTGGGGAATTTTCTCTGCATACCAGGAGAAAAAATGATTTTTATTTCCAAAGTTAGCTTGTCTCTGCCATAGTGGGTAATTTTCCAAAGAATGAGGGTTAGCTCCTGGGTAACCCAAAGATTAATAAAGGTCCAGGGCTCATCCAATTTCCGTTGACCAATACTACAGTGAAGGACTGAATCAAATTTATTTATTTATTATCATCTTTTTTTAAGATTTATTTATTTATTTATGCATAGAATAACTGAGGTGTAGATCAGAAGTACGGGGGGGGGGGTGGCGAGAGGATTCACCAGAGACAGAGTGGGGCACAGAACAAGCAGATCTACTGAAATACACTGTAACAGGGGAGCAGCAGGTGTGACTGGAGAGGTCTGCTCTGCTATGTGGGTTAGCACCCTGTCCAGGGGTCGAACTCAGGCTGTAGCGATGAGCGTTCTGAGACTTAGACCCCTAGGCCACCAGGGAGACCCCTGTTACAAATTTAAATCACTATAAATAAGAAAGTCGTATCTTTCTATTCTACTTCTTTTGTTCCATGTGTCCCTGAATATAGCACACTCCTTTCTTGTTAGTCTGAGGTAGCAGATTTGTAGGGCCCTTGCTGCCCTTGGTTTTTTGAGTGTTAATTTCATCTGCCTAACCTTCAAGGAAGCCACTCGAGAGTTGACAGATTAGTCATCAGCTTTAAAAAAACGCGTCAGTGTAGCAGACAATGCACTTTAGAAGGCCAACAGTGGGGAGGGCACCAAGTTCAAGGTTTTTAAAAAGAAATGGAATCTGTTGGATTATAACTCCTACTAAACCATCATTTGAGTAGGTGGACACAGAAAAATGGAAAAACGGGTTGATTATCTGTTCGACTTATCTGTTCTGTTCATCCTGATGATTTAGGGTGATGGGTTAGCTTATTTTAAGAAGACAAGAAAAATGAAGGAGTCATGGTACTGCTGGCAAGGGGAGCCAGGCAACTTGAAAATACTGTCTGAAGAGGCAGAGACCCAAGAACAAGAGCAGGAAGAAAAAGACATGGAAGGGAGTCTCCTATGACATGCGCGTGAGCCCTGCACTAAGAGAGTGTGCTGGCCTAGGAAGAGGCATCTGCTCTGCGGGCCGCTTGGATCCCATTTCTTCCTCCCATCTAAACAATTGGAGAAGCAAGGCCCCAGAGAGAATACTTCCCTGAGAGGCTGGAAACCAGTGAGTGCAAACTAGGCAAACCGACATGCTCTCTGTTAGCTAAAATTTCTCTTGCTGTCTGACCATGTTACCTTCTTTCATTCCTCCTTTTGGGGGTAAGCTTGAAGTTTGCACACAGTCTATATCTGGTTTGATAAACACTAAGTAACTGGGGCTAATGCCTTTGGTCACTTGCATAGTCTTTCCAAAGCTCCATATCATTTTTTTAGTTCTAAAAATGAACACCCAACTCTTTCTGTCAGGATAGTCAACAGAGTATCACAGGTGACATGGCCACTTAAGGGCCATCTTCATCAGGGCCTTGGTGTGATTTCTAAGTTCCTTCCGGCTCTGATGGAGATATAAAATGCTTCTACTGTATGGTGTGCTAGGAAAGGAGTTGTTTTCATCCCTAATAAAGTTTAATTCCAGAGTAGATGCTGTTGGTGGATGTCCCAATGCTTGGGATCACACCTGGTGTCGAGGGGGAACATCGAACAGCTGCTGAGTTCCTAAGGATACAGTGCCTCAGTGGTGACAATGACAGGCCTACACATGACTCCACTGGCTGGTGGCAGGATTGGGCACCAGAAGCACTACCATGGCAATGAAGGAAAGTACAGGCATGTCAGGCAAAGGGAAGAAGAGGGCTTGCATGTGGTGAAATGGTAGAGCTAGGAATATGAAATCCATGGTAGTTTGTCCATAGTAACAGGTGAATGGGGATATCGTATGGGACAGATGTATGTAGGAGGAAAGCATCAAAGAGAAGGCGTGAGAATGGGAGGAGCAGAGTGGGGCAGTTTAGCTGGGCAGAGTGAAGAGCTCACTTGAGGTTAGTGACCATGATTTTAAAAGAAGACCTGCTAAGGTTGCTCATACTTTCTGTCTAAGCCATACTCAGTTTCATGGGTGCATGTCTGGAAGGGCAGAGTTGGAGTTAATGAGAGTTGGGATTGAAGCAAATGAGTATTATGAGGTAAAACAAGGATAAAGGAACTGACAATGCACACAAGGGGGTGATAAAGATTATAACATCTGTTCATGGAATGTAAGCTGAGAAAGGAGGCAGTGAGGGTCTGTGAGAGAGGGAAAAAGGACCTGGAGACAGGACTTCCTGGACCCTGGGGGTGGGGGAGCACAAGGGCTGTTGAAGTTGAAATATTGCCAGAAATGAGCTGGAAAGGTAGGAGGTAGTTGCCGTAGTCTAGAACATTGGAAACTGATATTTTTAGTGGAGAAATGGCTTTTGGTAATCACAGTCTAGAGTCACGACCATGGAAATGAGTGGCTGGGATTGAGTGGAAGATGAGATCACTAGAAGAGTAGGGTCAAGGATAAAGTTGTTGGAAGGAGTTCTTTGTGGATACTGAAAATTCCAGGAGTGATAAAAGAGGTATGTTGGAGATGATAGTGAACCAGACGCAGAATCTTCATGGATGGACTGGAGTGACCCAGAGGGGCTATCGAAGGTGGCTACGAGAGAATGGTGTGGGATATAGTGAGAGAATAGCCTGAAAACATCAATGAACAATGAAGTTATTTTCTACTCACCTCAGCCTGGTGGTGAGAGGAGAGTGTGAAAGTATTCAGCTCCACTTGGGAGAGCTGTAGAGAGAACAAGGTGATCTGGGTGTCCAGTAGAGAACCAAGGAGGGGAGAGAACATTCAGAGAAGTTGAGGAATAGATCAGGAATCTCAGAGGACACAATCCAAAGGATTTTAAGAACCCTTGGCTCCAGTGGGGGTGGGGTGGGTGTTAAGGTGGGATCTGGAAATGTGATTTATGGAACAATATGGAGTTAGACTGCAGGGCTTCTGGGCTACCCATGGTCAATTATTTGAATTGCGTAAAGAAACATCCTCTCCTGGGATGATGAAGCAGATCTGTCATCTAATACTGGGTCACATGCACAGGAAGTTTTGAGGTTGCCAAAATGAAATTTCCTTATTCATGTAGGCATGCATGCAGCTTTTATTATCTTCATTAGTGTAGGACTACTCCATTCTTATCACAGCAAAATATGTTTTCCTGAAATCTTAGGAGAGAATTCTTAGGAAATATGAATCATTTGATAAAGTGGGTTTATGAAAAGCTCATGAAAAATAAAACCAGAAATGTATGATCCAGAAATATGTGAATGAAATGTATGAAACAAGAAATATATGATGTTATATGAAGTTACCGTTTCTATTATTTATGTAACTGCATTTTTCTCTGTAAATGTATTAATTGCTCAGTGTTTCCTTCCCATGAATATACATGTATTTTCTACATTCCCATGTGGCCAAATGTTTCCAGATTTTGGTCATAGATTAGTTCAAAAAAGAAAACATAACCGACACAGATTAACATGCCCTTTTATTTAAAACAAAGTTGTAAAGAAAGTTTTGTTTTCAGGTGCTTGAATGTGTGGATCATGAATCCTTGAGATTAAGATCCCTGATGCCACTGGGGGGAAGGAAATGGCATGGCCAGTAAATATTTCGGGAAATCAAATACTAAATAAGAATTGGAAAAGCAAAGCCAGTTTATTTTCATATTCTTGCCAAGTGTGTGTATTCAGTTCTTTATTCCTGCAGACTATGAAAAATTCCACAAACCCAGGCTCTATTAGACTGTGACTGCCTCAAAGATGGGGACTCCTTGCCTTATTCATGTCCCTCCTCCAGTTGACTCGTTCATAGTTGAATGCCCAGTGTATTCTGGTTGAGTGAGAAAGTAGAGACAGCCTTACAGTTCTTGAGCACTAATTATATGCCAAGTACCATAGGAAGCAACTTCATTTCTCAGAAATTCCTTATAATGACTCTAGATGTAAGTAGTTATTATCCCGATTTTAGATGTGAGAATATTGGGTAAACGAGACTCATATCAGTAAGTTGCCTAAGGCCTCACAGTAGGGGGAGGGCTAAGTCCCTAGATGTGGTTGATTCCAGTGTCCTTGACCTTTGCAGTAAGACTCACTGTCCTAGTGGGAGGGAGACAGGTATAAAGGAAGGAAGACAGAAAGGAAGGGAGGAAGGGAAGGAAGGGAGAGGAAGAGAAGATAAAAAGGGGAAGAGGGAGGGAGGAAGAATAAAGAGAACATATGAAAGAAAAGAATGAGTGATCTGACAGTTCTTTTTAAAGATTTCTTTGACTGTGGAAACTCGAAATTAAAAATTTTACCTGAATGTGCTACAAAATGTTAATATAGCACTTCTGCTTTTAGCGGCTCAGTTTTGTTTTGTTGTTGTTGTTTTTAAATTACCAAATGCCCTAGCAACCATGAAGCCAGGATGACTCTTGCAGAATGAACAGGCAAAACAAAGGCACAGTTATCAGACTGTGGCTACATGTTACCATCGGATCTGGAAAATATCAAAAAAAGGAGGAGATTTATGTTCCTGTCTGTGAATTGTTATCAGTTATCTCATAGATTGGCTAACACCCCATAATCACCAGCCTGCAGGGACATTTATAAAATATCTATGTAACCTAATCTTATCTAAAACTAACCCAACTCAAACCTTTATCCTAACTGGCTAATTCATGTAGAGCCATAGTTCTTCTACTAATCTTGGGGCTATCTAGAATGCTCTCTTTTCTATGGATACAGTTAGGGCATTAATGATTCTTTAGTTCTTACATCTGCATAGCTCAAGTAATCTGTTAAATCCCTTGGTTTCAAAGTTAACTCATAATATAATAAGTTCTCCATTCAGAATTCCTAAATACATTTTTTTTTTTAATTTCCAATTACATGGCATTTTAGTGGAAGAGACAAAGCTGTGTTTGTCTAGATAGCAAGGCTGGAAGGAAAGGGGCTTTCTGTGCAACATTAGCACAGTGTGTGTTTTAGCATTCAACATGTAAAATAAGTTTGTGGGGAGGAAAGGAAGATACTACAACTTTGAATTAAATATGAATTAGAAGGTACTCAACTCTACTCTTCTGAGTAAAGTTGAGTGAACTGCTTTTCTCATCTGTGAAGGGAGCAGGGGTGGAGGAAACCATATTGCTCACAGAGATAATTATGTATTTCAATGTTTATGATGCTTATGCTTCAGACCTACCCAATGTCAGTTACCACATTAAGTGATAGGGTTCATTTAATTTTCCCTTTCTGCTGGTAAAAAGTTAATTTCACAAAACTTTTGCTTGTAATTTGTCAAGCCTTGTTAGACAGTGTGTGACAAGGGAGGAAATACTGATTTAATATTCAAAAGACCAGCTTCTTCTAGCAAAAAAGTTATTTTTGAAACTTGGTTTTCTTATTTATAAAAGGGGAAATTACACCTGCATAACCAGGCTAATGTATGCTATAAATGAGATGCTATCTGAGAAATCTCTTTTAAGTTGACATATATCACATGATAGATGATTATTATGGGTAAAGAAAATGAGTTGTTTATTGCTACTACTACTACTACTGCTACTACTACTATTACTACTACTACTACTACTTCCCTATTTTAGGGATACAGGGTCACATTTCTTCAATTATATGACTCCATACTATGACCACTCCCTAAGCACTAATGACCTTGCATCAGGGTCCAGAGCTGCCCTCTATTCTCTCTCCCACCCCTCACTTCTTTTCCCACTGGTGACCTCACTTTTGTTGCCACGATCCAGGAGTTTGTTTCAGTTTAGTTTTGTCTGTTTGCTTGCTTTGTTTCTTTATGTTCCACATATGAGTGAGGTCATCCTGTATCTGTCTCCTCCTGATTTATTTCATTTAGCATAACCGCTCAGAGTGTATCCATGTTGTTCTAAATGGCAAGCTTTCATCATTTTTGACAGCTGAGTAATATTCTGTTGTGTATAATTACCACATCTTTTTCTAATCTTTATCAGTGAGCTCATCTTGACTGTTTTTTGGCTATTGCAAGTAGTGTTGCAATGAACATGAGGCTGCATATATCTTTTTTGAATTAGTTTTCATATTCTTCAGATAGAAATGCAATTGCTGAATCATAAGGTAATTCTATTTTTAATTCTTTGAGGAAACACCATACTGTTTTCCAAGGTGGCTGTACCAATATACATTCCCATCAACAGTGTACAGGGTTCATTTTCTTCTCACCCTTGCCAACACTTATTGTTTCTAGTCTTTTTGGTATAGGTCATTCCCATGGATAAGAAGTGAAATCTCATTGCAGTTTTGATTTGCTAATCAAACCATAATTATACGTGACGATGAGCGTTGACCATCTGTATGTCTTCTTTGGAGTTTGAGGGGGGAAAAAAAATCCCATTGTGACCTTTTTGGAAATGACAGTAATTCAAAAACTTTTAAAAACCTTCTCTGACGTTATCTCATTTGGTCACAAAATGGCCCATGTTATAACCAGGTGGCAGGAGACAATCATCATTGTCTGGTTGGTTTAGATTTCCGGCCTTAGAGAAATGTTTGGGTGCCCTCCTCCTGTTAACATCTCTCATTGTACGTGCGTCTTGCTATTAAAAGTGGAAGTTACATTTTCAATAGGAGCTTGCTGGGGCTGAGCCCTGTCTCACACATCTTGCATTCCCAACACTTGACGTGCACTTCTGGCTGTGTGAGGTCCAAATGTTTGTGGAAATGAATTGCTCTAAGCGCAGCAATGACCAGATCTTATGGCCTCCTCTTTTTGTGGCCTGAACCATTCAGGAAAGAACAATCTTAACTGTCACCTCAAAAGGGGATGCACTTTATAATAATCCAACACGCATCCCAAAATGTGGCTACTAATACTATCTGAAGCTTGAGAAGCACCGGCTTAACACTATCCATACCTAACTAAAGTCTACTCCATGAGTAGGGACTGACTGTATTTTGAGGGAAATCCAAGCTTCTCTTGTGTCGGCCCCCTTCCTGGCCATCTGAGTGCTCAGCACATGGGAAATGGCAGCCCAGGGCTTGGCCTGCTGGGCCCATGAAGGCATTGACCATTTGAAAACTCACCGCAAGTAAATGTCCAGAACCATTGTTTTGAAACATTATTAGTTCAACACAATCATGTTATTGACATTGGGGTTTCCCTTAGAATCCAGTTCATTCAGTGGAACAACTGAGCATTGTTTCTCAAACTACTCATTTCAGATAAGGGAGAAAATGAGAGAATGCAGATTTGAAGCTATGGTGCGTGCTGAGGCTTTAATGTGCCTTGCCAGAAGGTTATAAAGCAAGCTGACATTTTCTTTCAGTGCAGTCTTCCTGCTGCAGGCAACCATTTTTAATGCATCCTTTTCAAGTCCCCATCGCCTAAAGGCCCGGTGTCTCCATTTCCTCAACCTTTTGGTAAACAGCCCAGTCCCCAGTTCCAGTCTCCATCACTGTCCACCCAAAATGGGACAGCAGTGACTGATTTCCCCATCACTGGTCTCTTCTGTTTACTCCAAATTTGCAGAGATGGACTTCTCAGGTGCAATTTCCCTATGTTTCCTGGGGACTTCAAAGTCCTCCTGACCTGCCTGTTATCTTACAGAAGTAAGTTCACATGTCTCCATAGGAGTCAAGCTCCCCCTCCAGCCAGCCTATTCTGAGTGCCCCGTCCCCCTTCAGGGAACCTGTCCTTGGCCCAGGCTTCCCAGCCAGGAAGGCACCCCCACCCCTGCACCCCCGTCATGGGGTTGTTCGGGATGGAAGGTGGGAGCACTTTTGGTTCTGTTCAGGCAGCCACTCTCTTTTGGCTTCCCAACATTCCCAAGAAATTGTCAGTTCTTCCTTTGTCCTGGCTGACTGTGAAAGCAAGTGCCCACACTCACCAGCCACACCGAGTTTCTACACTCCTGTGCTTGTCAGTGAGAATATGTAAAATTTCACTGCTGCTAATACATAATAATTGTAAAAGCTTGGAGGCAAGAAATGATCCATATCGAGGATTACCTGAAAGGGATGAGATTCTCCCTGTCTTCAGGAATCTCTGGAATCATCCCTTGGGTGTCCTCAGCTCTCTGGGGAACTGCATACCTAAGGCTGACTTGTTTGGGATGTCTATGGAAATGCTTTCTCTTTCTTGTATGTTGGCCATGATTTAGCGACTCAGCAACTGTGTTTGTACCTGACTGTGCTGTGCTGTTAAGGATGATGTGACTATACTGCACAGTATTTTTTTTATTATTCATATTTTTTACATTATTGTGTATTCCCCATAGGTTACACACCACCAATTCACCCTTGAACCATCACCATAGTCCCTTGTGCTCTTTTCCACCCCATTTTGAGCCCTTATCCTCCTCCTCCCTTGCTGGGTGTCTTTTTTTTGTTTGGTTCGCCTATGTTCCGGTTATTAGTGAAACCATTCGATATTTTCCTCTTTCTTTCTGGCTTATTTCGCTGAGCATGACCCCTTCTAGCGCCATCCATATTGCTGCGAATTGCATATGTTTCTCTTTTTTGAATGTTGAACAGTATTCCATTGTGTATGTATGCCACATCTTCTTGATCCAATCATCTATTTTTGAGCATCTGCACAGTATTTTTTTTAATGAGAGTCTTGGGGGAATCATGAATCTAGTGTCTTTACCAGGAAAGCTATGATCCTTTTGATTATTTTGTTTTCATCTTAAAGTCACAAGGAACTGTTCAAGTGTTCTTTCTGCACTGGCTCCTCGAAAGTCTGATTGAAATCCGCCACCCGCCTTTAGACAGGACATCAGAGTACACAGTTTGGGTTACTTGGCATTATTCCAGCTTGATCATATTGTTTTTGTCCCCCTTTCCACTTAACATTATCATTTACTTTATACTGTGTATCCCTTTGGGGTTTTGCTTCATTCCCGTTTGGAATTAAGTGTGGATCAATAAGTCAGAGATGGCTGGACACTGGGGCTTTTGGCAAACAGTGCTTAAAGAGGATGCTTGCTCCTGTGGAAACAAGAAAAAGGAGGAGGAGGGGCAGGTGGTCAGGAGGGAGCTGCCAATCACATCACCCGAGACACTCAGGAAATTGATACTTATCCGATGTGGTGAGACATCTGGGACCTACTACATAACTGGATATATGTTCACTTCGGATACAAAATTTCCACAGTTTAAAGTAGGTGTTCTCAGCTATCAGAAGTAAAGGACCCCAAAATCCTCTTAAAATGAATTTTTAAAACATGTATGTATTAGGTGCCTCACTGACTTAGACCATGAGAACACAGAAACATAAAAGATGCGGAGGGTCAGTTTCAATGGATACGCCAGACAGAGACAGCCTGCGCGTCAGTCTTCACAGGGTGGGAGAGATCACAGGGTGGGCACAATGGAGTCGGAAGACAATTCAGTCTTCCATTGGAAACAGATTTTCTGAGCTACTCTGAAAGAATATGGACCTTTATTTGCATTTGAACAGCAAAATTAGTACATTTGCAGAAATGATTTGGCTTATTATTTTCATACTGTTTTACAGTGCGGTCCTGAGTATGATGGTTTTGGTCCTAAGAGATGTACTGAGGACCCCCCCCACAACTGAACATTTAAACCTTTGGCAGTTAGGAAGTCTCTGTCAAGCCCAGCGGTCCTTCATAGTGGAACCACTTCCTCACTTTTAGCAATGGAGAATCGCACCCAGGCTTCTCACAGTGTGCGGTATTAACCCATCTCATTTGAATAGTTGAAATCAAGTGCTGCATTGTTCCATGTAAGATATAAATGTGCCTGCGCGTGTGTGTGCACGAACACACACACACACATACACACACACACACACACACACACACACACACACACACTCATTCCAGTTTGTTTGACATAAAGGAAAAAGATTTTCTGACATTCAACCCAACATGATAAATGCTAGCCTAACGAAAGAGTGGAGGAAGAAACTGGAAAGAAACGCAGATATTTGAGTCATGCCTTTTAGCAACGTTAGTTAATCTCTTTGGGGTGAAAATTCTCCTCTATGCTTCTTCCTTGTGGAGTCCATTTCTAAGAACTCTCCCTCATAGAAGAGGATTTCTTCCTAGATGGTGTTATTAACTGTAGGACTCGTGCTGTCCTTGAGCCATCCTAGTGGGGTGGGATGTCACCCAGACCTGCAGTCATTAGGTCCCAGAGGCAGATGGGTGAGGACCTGGAGCTTATCAAACAGCTGGGTGCCCCAGAGCACATGGAATGAATTACTCACTGCTTATAGTTCACCAGTATATTTCTATACATCTTTACCAGACAGCATAATCATTTTATGATACATAAAGAGCCAAGACCATTGATATGTTTTTTTAAAAAGAGTGATTTCAGTTAAGACCCAAAGCAGTAAAGTCTTAGAGAAACAAATGGAATCAGAAGACCTGGGTTAAGCCCTTCACCTTGGCTTTAGGTTACACAACCTGCTTGCTTTCCTCTTCCTTCTGTTGACTTTCCTTTCTGTTAGCTGTACTGACGTCTCCCCTCTCCTCTGGTCTCTGCTCAAGATGCCCAGGGAATGCTCCTCTGATCCCCCTGTTTGTTCCCACCCAGCACTCTGTCTTCTTTTGCTTTTTTATTTTTCACCATCTTGTATTTTTTTTAGTCATTTGTTTACGGTCTGTTTTCTTCAACCTAAATTTTTAAGCTGCACAAAACCAGATATTTTTATATTTTTCATAATTATATCCCCAATGCATAGAACATCTGTGTCTGGCATCTGGTAGAGTGACTATTTGGTGGGTGAATTAATTTATTTATTAGCTCAGTGCTTATTTAATGAATTTCTACCTGCCTATTCTGTCCTCATGGAACTTATAATCTAGTAAAATAATTGTAATTTACTGAGTGGTTACTAAGAAACTTACCTATGCCATTTTGTCTGATCCTTTCAATAGCCCATTTTACAGATGAGGAAACAAACTTGGATGAGGCAGATAACTTAACCAAAGCTGGTACCTACTGCCTTTCTTCAAAACCTGTTTCTTAACAACTGCCTCCCAGTGAAATAATACTCTTCTGTGCTGAAATTTAAATTGTATTCTATGCCCAAACGCTATTTCAAGTAGTTTAAATATATCTAAATAGTAACTCTTGACAAATAACTCCTTGATGCAGACCAGAGTGAAGCAAGCATCTCTTTAAAATGAAAATATTTAGGGACACTCATATCCTCTTTCTTTCCCACCACTTCCTACCACCTTCCTTATTTTCTTTCCTTCCTAAAGCCACTTTGAATGTCTATTTTGTTTTCTATTGCGAGATGCTTTTTGACTTAACTTTACTTTTATCTACCTTTATGTTCTTTCTTATATCTTAAGTATCTTTCTGCTCCTCCTAAGTTCTGCTTTCAACCATTTCTTTAATTCCTTTTTTTTTTTTTTTGGTTCTTTTTTCTCCCCTCTGTCACTGTGTTTAGAACTAAACTATTTTGAAAAATATGCAATAATAAACAAAAATAAACAAATCACTATCACCACCAATAACAACTACTTCATTTGATCTTGCTGTTTTTTTCTAGCTCTACTCTTCTTCCCATTCTCTTCATTGTGGCATATTTTAAGTGGTTTGCACCATAGTGATTAGCACCTATTGCTTTTGTTTTTTCACAATCAGTTGTTTCTTTAGTCTCTTATCCTCAGAGGGCAGTCCATTTCATTCTTGATCATCTAGTTGTTAAAATGATCTTTGCTCTATACCCTGAAACTTTCTCCCAATAGCTACATGATACCCTCTGGAACTCCAGAGAATATCCAGCTCCTGTTTCCAAATGATAACCCTTCATATAGTCGTTGAAGGCAACCATCCCCCAGCCTTCTTCTGCAATTTAAAAATTCCTGGACTTTGCAGTCATTCTTCAGTAACAGTTTTTTTTTTTTTTAAAGATTTATTTATTTATACATACAAGCTGGGGTACAGGCCAGAGGTGTGGGGCGGCGAGATGGTTCACCAGAGACAGAGTGGGGAGCAGAACAGGCAGATCAGAAATACACTGCTGAGGGGAGCAGCGGCGAGGCAGGAGAGGTTTGCCACACCATGTGGGATTCTCCCTGGTTGGGCGTCGAACTCGCGTCACTGCTGCCGACAGCTCCACAGCGCAGCGCTCAACCGCTGCACCACCAGGGAGGCCCCCTTCAGTAACAGTTTTGAGGCATGTTACAACTCTGTACGTTTCTGGATGTGTAATTAACACTATTTGTAATTGTATTAAAAATCAGTACTAATGTACTATTTCTATCTCATGGAGAAAGTTAACTTGCTCAGATCTCCCAACTTTATTTCATTTTATCAGTAACTGTATAGTATACAAAACCATATATAATCTGATCCAAGCTATCCCTTTGTTTTGATGCTAGCAAGGTCACATTGGTTTTTAAATACTATCCTACTTCTGGCCCATACAATCAATGGAACTTAAAATATTTGTTAAATATGTTACTACATATTAGTGAATTGTGTAGCTGGTTTTTTGAATCAAGAGACAGGAGATTGAGCTTATTCAAATTAATTTTCACTATATCTGTTTCAGTCTGTCATCTCATCTACTAACTTTATCACAACTCTGCTTTCCAGGTGGTAACAGTAACCACATGTCATGAACATACTACTATTGATGGTTCCCTTGAAATCACTGACAAAAATCTTAAGGAAGATATGGTGTCTCAAAAACAGTTGACACCCATCAACTTATGCTTTTGGAATTAACTCCTTCGGAAATGTGCTTAACTCATTGCTGCCCTGCCCTCCTTGTGTGGGGTATAGGGGTGTGCCCTTGTGTCTTACAGTGGATCTCTTCCAGGGTACCCCTTCCAGTAACACTTCAACATGCACTTAGATGCCCTCAGACATCTCGGCCTGTCTCCGTTCCTTAGTCTCCTCTCTGCTCATCATAACCTGGAGGCTTCTGGAAAAGGGAACTCAAGGCTGAAACCCTCTTGCATTTCAACCATTAATGTTCATGGCTGCCCGGAGAGTGTCTCCTTTCTAACACATACACACAGAGACAAAAATGATGGGAAGGAGATGGGAATCAGAATAAATATAAATGAGTAAGAGTTAACAATTATGAGAATTGTGACTTTATTTGGAGACACTATTTGAACTAAGAATTAGACAATTCTTCTGATGCCCACACTGTTGTCAGCCGCCTCCTCTCTTACGAAGGCAAGAGGAAACACCATTCAAAACAAAGGTTATCCTGTGCCTTCTTGTATATTTCCATCATGTTTGTACTCTGCCAGGAACTTACTGCCAGCAGAGAGAGGTGGAAGCCATCATGGAAGGTGACGAGGATGACAGAGGCTGCTGTTGCTGCAAACCAGGCCACCTGCCCCACCTGCTGTCCTGCAATGCTGCCTTCAACCTCCGCTGGCTCACCTGGGAGATCACGCAGGCGCAGTACATCCTGGAGGGCTACAGCATCATGGACAACAATGCAGCCACCATGCTGCAGGTGTTTGACCTCCGAAGGATCCTCATTCGTTACTACATCAAGGTAGTCTTCTGCGCCCCAGACACTTGGTAACTAGTAACACCGAGCTGCTCAACAGACTCTTGAAAAGCTTTGTAAAGAGCTAGATTGTGAATCTTCTCCTAAGCTTCCGAATCCCCATGAGATTTGGGAACCACCAGTTTCATGAAAAATCCTCAAGAGTTTTGGTTTAACTTGAGGTTGTACCCCTGTCTTGTTTTTTCTTTTTGTTTTTTCTGTTTTTTTTTTTTTAATATTTATTTTTACATACAAGCTGGGCTATAGGCCAGAGGCGTGGGGTGGCGAGAGGTTTCACCAGAGACAGAGTGGGAAGCAGAACAGGCAGATCAGAAATACACTGCTGAGGGGAGTAGCAGGCGAGGCAGGAGAGGTCTGCCGCACCATATGGGATTCTCCCTGGCTGGGCTTCGAACTCGCATCACGCGCTGCCAATGGCTCCACAGTGCAGCGCTCAACCGCTGCGCCACCAGGGAGGCCCCCCCCCCCGTCTTGTTTTTTAAGCAAGATTGAATTGAGGAACCCAAGAAGCTCCCTTGTAAAGAACCCAGATGAAAGAGGAATTAGTGCAGGGGATCAGAGTAATTCTGAGGAAGAGTCCAAAATTGGGGATCAAGAGGCTCAGAAAACTGTCCAATCAACTGTTTGGGGACTGAATCTAAGAAGAAGGTAAAAAGGGATTTGGTGAGTCACTTGGAGAATGATTTATCAAGGGGTTCAAGGGAGAACCTAGATGAGAAGCAATTGGAAATCCTGAACATGCACTTGGCATTATCAGTCAGGGTAGGATCCCTGGCCCTACATCTCAAGGACCCTATTTTTTTCTTAATTGATTTGTAGTTGACTCATAATATTAGTTTCAGGTGTATAGTTCCATGATTTAATATTTGCATAAATTGTGAAATGACCAACACAGTAATTTCTTAATAATCATCACCATACAGAGTAATATTTTTTCTTATAAGAACTTGTAAGATTTATGTTCTTAACAACTTTCAAATATGCAGTACAATGTTATTAATCATAGTTGCTGCTGTATGTTATATCTCCCAAAATTATCTATTTTATAACTGGCAGTTTATGCCTTTTGACACCCATCACCCATTTTGTCCACCCAACCACCTGTCACTAGCAATCTTCAATCTGTTCTCTGTATTTATGAGTTTGGTTCTTCGTTCTTTTCTAGATTCTGCATATAAGTGAGATCACATAGTATTTGTCTTTGTCTCTCTGACCTGTATTACTTAACATAGTACCATCAAGTTCCATCCATACTGTTGCAAATGGCAAGATTTCATTCTCTTTTATTGCTGAATAATAGTCTAGTGTGTGTATGTGTACCCATGTATGTATCACATTTTCATTATCCATTCATCAATAGACACTTTGGTTGTTTCTGTCTCTTATCCTGCTTTCTTTTGGTTTCTGTTTGCATGGAATATCTTTTGCTGTCTCTTCCTTTTCAGTCCATGTATGTTTTTACTTCTGAAATAAGTCTCTTATAGGCAGCAGGTAGATGACTCTTCTTTATTTATCTGTTCAGCCACTTAGTGTCTTTTAATTAGAGGGTTTAGTCCATTTACATTTAAAGTAGTTATAATAGATAGATACATACTGCCATTTTGTTCACTGTGTCCTGGTTGCCCAGTCACATTCCAAACCTAGGCACTAATAAGCAGTCTGTCTTCTAACGTAGGTCTGTTTCTTTTAACACAGCATAAGGTGCTTATAATGATGGGGATGAGAAATGAAAGCATTCTGGAAATATTACCAAGCTTCAGTGTTTACAAGTTACAGATGTCAATTGAGATGCTTTGCAAATGCTCTGCTTTAAAACCAGTATCATTTTTTAAGCTCATGACAAAAATTCAAAAACATAACTCAATGATACAATCAGGATTAAAAATAGCAGACTTTTCTGCTCATTTGTGTGGGGACTAATAATATGTTTTTTCAGTTACTTAGTCCCTGTGTCTTCTCAAACTATATTCAGCTTCAGAAAATGTGCAGGTTTAGAAAATGTCTCCTAGAGAACAAATGTGAAACTTGACCAAGGAGGCAGAACTATAATTGGGGGAGGGACAGACGAGGGCCCCCATGGCTGAGGAGATGTATGTGGTGGTTCCTATCTTGAAGGAGCACTTTGCATGGTGGAAACCCTGGATGGTGTCAGGGGGGAAGAGGGTCCACATTTTAATACCATTCAAAATCAGGAAGTTCGTCCATCTGAGACCCCAAAGTCCCTGGCAGCTGTGTCTGACACAAGGAGTCCAGCAGCAATGAAGAAATACAAAATAAAAGGACAACATGGGTTCCAATCAACTAAAAAGGGAGATATTTAGAAATTTGGAATAGCAACCAAATTGTGGGGAGCCCCCATGTCTTCAACAGGAAAGGGTAAATTCTACAGAAGACAGACTATGAAGTTGTAAGTTTAAATAACTTAATTATCACATCCCAAGATGACTGCAACAAGAAATGTTTCGGAAACCCTTTCCTGTGTCAGAAAACACATAACAGATTTAGTGGTTCATACTCGCCACCTTAGTGTGTGCTAGAGAAATTCAAAACCTCATATCCAAATCTCACACAAAACTACAGATGTTTTCCCCAAACATACATAAATTGGGGAAGATTTGGAAGTTAATTAGGGAGTTGTGACCTCTTGCCTCACAGTTCCATGGTTTGTTCCTCAGCCATTATAAATGAGATTGCAAAATGTTTTTCATACAGAGAGCCAACTGTAGGTAAACTCGGTATATCAGGTGCATTTAGATTTGACTGTGGGTTATTAAATAGCAATGGCACACATGCTCATGCAGGAGAATTCCAGTTTTCTCACATAAAAGAAGGTGATGTAGTAGCTCTGGTTCATGCTATCCTCGGGGACCCAGGTTCCTTCCAGCTCCCAGCACCACCATTTTAAGTGTCTTCCCATCTTCATGTTCCAAGGTCAAGGCTTAAATGGATGGGGGAGAGGACACAGAAAAGAAAGGCCAAGGACATGTAGCAGCTGCCCCTTAAAAGGTTCCTGGAAGTTTTCACAGTATGCTCCTGCTGTATCTCATGGGCCAGAAGGTTGCCATATGGGATGTGAGCATGATGGCGTGCTACCTAACGGAGTACTTCTCGTGAGCCAGGCAGGGGCAGACTTATGACAGTGGGCTTCCCTGGAAGCTAGAAGATCACACATTTGCATTCTACTCAGAAATTCCAAGTGGGCCTTGGCAGAACCCAATCATCTATGTTTTTAAATAAGTTTCCTGAGTGATTTGCTATGCAACTGTGCTTAGGAAACACCACAGACATATTTGTGTTCCATAGATGCAGAATATTCTTAAGAGCATTCAGGAGGGGCTGAGATTTGGGGGCAGATGGGAGCTCACTTGTTATTTCACTGTTCAGGCTTAGTTTTGCAAGGCTTTCTCTCAACTCAGTACTTTCCTACCCTTTGGTGGGGAATAGCTCAGAATTTCTCTTCATTCCCCTGGTGTAGTTAGAGGAAATTTCATGAGTGCTGAACAGCTATTGGAAGAGAAGAAACAGTATTTTAGGGTAAAAACAAATGAAGATTTTCTTCTTTGGCTCTAGTTACTTGAACAAAATTGCTTTTCGCTCCGAATTGCTTCAAGTTTCAAGTTTCATCCTTTTTATTTTTTTTTTAATGGACAACCAAATTGAAAAGGAAGACTAGCTTGGAATAATTCCTTTACACAAAATTTTTTTTTTAATCTCCTAATAAACTGGGTCAGTTTCCCCACCCTCTATGAATATATTTTAAATAATTTCCTTCCTGACAACTTGAGGTTTTCCCTGGTGTCTCCTCCATCTCTCCTCCATTTATTAGTGCCTAAAATCCTCATAGCAGTCACGAAATCAGCTGTCTGCAAGGGCCTGGGTCTCCTGCTGCCATTGTTTCTGCCCAGTTCCTGTAGAAAGGAGACGTGCTTATCGCTGGCCTTGCAGAGCGAAGAGTGAAAAACCTGGACATCTTGGTTTAGCTGCCAGGGCCCCATCTCAGAATGAGTCTTCTGATAGGATGTGCTGATCTACAATTAAAATGAGAAAGCAGGAGAATCCCTGCTGGAGGAGTCAGATATGGTGAATTAATTCAGAAGACATCCCGCTTTCAACACAGATCAGGTTTTATGCACGCTTTTTCACTGTCCTTACTTATTAGTTTTACTTAGTATCATATCCATTTCATCCTGACAGAATCTGAAGGATTTTACACTGCTCATTGGCGATGTCTCCTGACAGAATTTCTGCCTAAATGAAGTGGAAACTGAGTATTGCTTATAACTAGCTGAACTGGTTAGGGTGGTTTTCTCCCAGTGAGGGGAGTTGGTACTGATTCTCCTCACGTGTGGGAAAGCTGAATTGAGCTGGGGTCCTGCTCAAGAGTCAACACTGCAAGATTCTGTCAGACACAAGGGTGGAAGTTTTAACCTCTGGGATTCAGAGTCCTCATTAATTATTCTGACTTCATCCTTTGAGGGGTTATTTTAATTCCTCTGCAGAAATGAATGAGAAGGTAAACATTTGCCTTTCGATTTTTGTTTGTTATTCCTAGCTGGCACACATGATTGGGACATACTGGAGAAAACCAGACCAGATGTTTGCTAGAACCAGATGTTTAGACAGACCAAATTTCTATTTTCCCTTATAACAGTAAGCTGAGAAATGAGATATTGGGGGACTCCCTGGTGGCACAGGGGTTAAAGTCTCAGTGCTATCAAGCTATCACCAGGCATTGCAGCAGGAGTTCGATCCCCGACCATGGAGCTAACCCAGATGGCAGAGCAGACCTCTCCTATCTCACGCCTGCTGCTCCCCACAGCAGTGCTTTTCAGTAGATCCACCTGTTCTGCTTCCCACTCTGTCTCTGGTGAATCCTCTCACTTCCTGCATATATACCCCAGTTCTTTCACGCATAAATAAATAAAATAAATATTTTTTAAAAAATGAGATTTTTGGCCACGGTCACAGATCCACCTTTATCTGTGACTTGGGCTGACTACTTAAACTATCTACCTCAGAGAAGCTTTAAATCATCCTGCCAGCAAGTAGACAATAGACAAGCCTCTAGATTCAGAATTTACATTTTTAGTTATTAGATGGTGACCAGCACAGACACGGCTGTCTCCTGTCCCCCAGCATCACCCCTGCTCCAAACCTTTCCTGAACTGCTACTAATGCCACCTGCCCAGAGCCTCGAGTTAGCTGGGTTGGTAAGTCAGAAATGCCAGAGGTACTCTGTGTGCAGACCATGTACTAAGTGCTTCATACACGTCATCTCATTTTAAATAAAACAGTGATGGAAAGTGGGCACCGTTAGCTCTCCTCTCTTTCCCATCTGTCTTCAGCCTCCTTTGGCCTCCTCCTTCCTTCCATTGGAGGGATTTCTTAAAATCGGCATCAATGTCCTGGGGTGAGTGCTACAGAGGCTGGAGGAATAGGTTAACTACTGAATCCACTTATTGCCTGTGGGCTAACTTTTCCTTCTCCCCCATTTTGGGGTCAGGTGCATCACGGAATCTAATAAAAATATGCCCCAAAGAAGGAAGCTCACATGCCCTGAGTCACAGATTAGTCTTGACTGAGCTGGAGAGGCTGAGTCAGGCATCAGCCTTGTCTAGCCCAAACCTGGCCTCCAGGTGTCTGTCTATTGGGAAGTGGCCCAGAGGAGGGGGCGTCTGCTTAAAAAAGTGTGTTTGCCCACTCACCTTTAGGTGTCAGTCACCTAAGCCCTGTTCATGTTCATTCCATATGTGTTACTTTCTGTCTTTTCACTTGGAAAGAATGTGTTTTTATCATCAGAGAAGCCATCAGTGAAGGGTTTGATTCTCGGGCAGCAGCATCACTGCCTCCTGGCTGCAAACGCGGCCCTTCCTGTGGCTTATGATTCCGTGAACTGCTTGCCACATTCCCAGCCCACTTCTGCCTCGGTGGCACCCAGCACCTCTTCTGTTTTCCTGTGAGGATGAAAAGTGGTGCAGGTTGGTGGGATTCTTCAGTCACATACTAGGATCATTGATGTGTCCACATCACACTTGAATTTCCATGGGCTCTGTCACATTTTTACTTCTTCAGGGTGAGTGATAGACTTTTGGAAGGAAGCATATTTTCAAAATCTACAAGATGAATTTCACTAAAACTGTGACTCCAAATAATAAAACCCAAGAGTAGCAGTTCCCCCAACTGGGACTTACAGGTGGAGTGACTGATAGAAGGGAAACATAGGTTATTTTTGTCTGGGCACCTATAATCTGTGTGTGTGTGTGTGTGTGTGTGTGAGAGAGAGAGAGAGAGAGAGAGAGAGAGAGAGAGAGAATTCTACTGAAGAATTATGGTGGTGATCTCATTCACTAAACACTTTGGTTGGGCCCTGGACGAGGGCCTGCCCCAGTATCTTCCAGCTGGATCAACCCAGCCTGGTGTCCACAGAAGCCAAAGGGTGTTTTCATGAGCTTCTCTTAGAAGGGGTGGGGCTGGCTGCAATTCTTTCTCATCTCAGCTTTTGTTCTGGTGTATTCATTAGCGTTAGGATCTCCTTACTTCCCTCTTTCCTACAGTGATCCTTAAGAGAGGGCTTTTAAGGATGTCTTATGTGGGTTATATGCATTAAATCTAGCAGGAAATATGAATATTACCACATGTGGGGGATTTCATGCCTCATGTTTCCCTTATATTGATTTACTTTATGAAATATAATAAATAACGAGTCTTTCTGGATTTAGAAAGGCTATTAGGGTTCAAAATCCTGCTTTCTCTTTGCAGAGTATAATATACTACATGGTAACATCCCCCAAACTTCTCTCCTGGATCAAGGATGAATCACTTCTAAAGTCCCTGCAGCCTTTTGCCAAATGGCATTACGTTGAGCGTGACCTTGCAATGTTCAGCATTAACATCGATGATGACTATGTGCCATGTCTCCAGGGCATCACACGGGCAAGCTACTGTAATGTTTATCTGGAATGGATCCAATACTGCGCACGGAAAAGGCAAGAGGTGGGTAAGGGCAGTGGGGGACTGGAGGCACTGAATGGAAACTTAAAAAGCTTAAAAAGAAGGAACTTTGTAAAGTCCATCTCTTCCGTTAACTCTATGGTAGATTAATATAAAATAGAGGAGAGAAAAAAGCATTGGTATTAAGATAAATACTTAACAAACAGAATGATAGTGAAATAAATCAGAAGGAGAAAGACAAATACTGGATGATTTCAGTCATGGGGAACATAGAGAAACAAAACAATGGAGCTGGCAAAACTAAATCAAAATGAACCCTAGAAATATGACTGTGGAACTGAGGCTACTAGAAGGGAAGGGTAGGGGTGGGAACAAAGAGTGAGGGGGTCCAGTGGTCTCTGGTAAAGGGGAAAGGGTGCTTTGGGGGTGGAGGTGGTGTGGTCCTATTCCCCTAAATCATATACAGTGTTAAATCAATGTAACCTCAACAACAAAAGAAATAAATTTAAAAAAAAATGTTTATATACTATGTCTCCTCAAAAGGAATGTTGGAGGTAGATTTCTCCTAAACCATGCTCAGGGACAGTGCAGCTTTAAGCCTCTGTCAGCTTTAAAAACTTGCAAACTTTTTTGCTTAAAGTTACTTTTTGAAATTTCAGTGCCATGCTAAAATCTGGAGGATTTACTGGTCATATTGAATCATGGACATGCAAATGCTGTGTAGCCAGCAGAAGGTTCACATTGCTTCTGTAGTTATTTTTCTTGTGTTGTTTATGTTTTTCTGTTTTGAGGACACTTCTGGAGAGGAATGCAGCCTCTTAGAAATGAAACCAGAGTCAATGATAGCAAATAAAAAGAAGAGAATGGTGGCCTAGGAGGAGGAAGGGGAGGAGAGCAAGTGGGGGGAATTGGTTTACTTTGCTTCTCAGGACCTGTAAAGTGTTGTTGGTGGAGACAGTAGAGTCAAACTGAAAAACAACTTCCTCAGCAGCTGGTGACACATGTTGTCACTTGACCTGTGGAGGGTAAACCAAGTTATGACACTAGCCCCGGTCCTTGACCTTTTCATGAGTGATTAAAAACAGGTGGTTGCTGGAGCGGACAGCAGACTCTGCTTTCTCCAGATTCATCCAGGTCTTACCCATGCTGGGCCTCTTCTGGGCTGAGATATTCAAAGCATCTATTGATACTCGAGACTATCCATGAGGGCCCATGAAATTTTTTGTGCAAGACTTTAAATTTCTTCTGCATCCCCCCAACCTTTTGCAAGCTGCCTTTGGAGGGCCCCCTTAATTACTTGTTGATTGGGACTTAGGGTCAGTTCAGTGCGCTCCTCATATGGGGAGGTTCTTACTTCTCTCTCCCTGCTAGACAGGCCTTCCCTCCCTCCCCCTGCCTCCTGCACTGGAGAGTGTTAAAGTGGGCTCCGTTTCACTGCAAGCTCTGACCACCTTCCTGACCTGAAGTGCCACATTCAAAATTCTGGGAAATTGGCTCAGCAAGTCACATGTTAGCCCCTTTCCATCCTTAAAGCAGCTTCCCTGTTTTGATGTGTGTGTGTGTGTGTGTGTGTGTGTGTGTGTGTGTGTGTGTGTGTGTGTGTGTCCAACCTCAAGAGAAGCTGCTTTGGGAAGCAGAGTGATCCCCATCCCTGGGATAACTTTAGTGGGGCTAGATGACCACAAGGGCTGATAGCACAAGTCTCCTATAACTGCCCACTCGTGACTCTGTTGTGCATAGCAGAACCCGTGTGAAAGCTGAACATCTTGCTCTTTCAGCCTTCGAAGAGCCTGGACAGTGACGAGGACTCTGCTTTGGTGACTCTGTCCTTTGCCCTGTGCATCCTGGGGAGGAGAGCGCTGGGGACAGCAGCTCACAATATGGCCATCAGGTACCTGGAGAAACAGTTGTGATGGGCACCAATATTTGATATTTTGGACAGATTTTTGTCACTTTCTTTACTTTAAAATTGGACCACTTGTATTTATTTCAGATGATTCTTATCATAACAAATCATGTTGATCACTGTGATCTTTTGGAGTATTAGAATTAGAATTGGCTTTAATATGGATCAGTCAAAATCTGGGAACTTGAGGTATAGGGCCTACTGTGTTACAAAGGTCCATATAAATTTGCTGGGAAGATTAAATGAAACCATGCATATGAAGTGTCTAGCCTGGTATATAGCAAAATTAATGCTCAATAAATATTTTGTTTTCCTGTTTTTCCTCTCAGAGGAAAATCATCCCACCTGTGCTTCATCTCAACCCTACTTGCCTTTATCTGTGGGTCTTTAGTTAGGTAGCCTTTCTGTTTTCTCAGGCTCTCTTGTTCTAGATCTTCCCCCTCTCGATATAGTCAACTCTCTCTTTTTAAAGAACAACATTAAACCCTCTCTGTACCCCTCACTCTCCTTCACCTGTCCCTCAGTTCTTGTCTTATTCTTAAACTTTCCTTCACAAATGAAATTCATTGCCCTTACCCCACTGCCTCCCTGCCAGCTTGCCTTCTGCTCCTGGCACTCCAGTGAAGTTGCTCTTATGAATTTCATCAGTCACCTTCTCGTCACCCAAATCCATGGTCATTTCACAGACTCCTTTAGGATTTAGGGGTCAGTGTTTCTTAAATCTCTTTAGGGACTTTGGGATAGATAGTTCTGAACTCTACCTGCCTGCCGTTATTGGTGCACATTAAAATCTCTTGAGGGGTATTTAAATATCCTGCTGCCCAGACTCTAAGCCAGTCCAGACTAAGGACATCAGAACCTCTGTGGGTAAACCACACATCAGGATTTTTTATAGTTTTCCCATTGAGGCAGGCTAGATAAGACATACTTGGTAGCTGCAGGACAACAAAAAACACTGCAGCCTTGCAAAGAGAAATTGGTCAACACCACGATGGAAGATGGGTCCCATCTAACCTGATCCCAAAACTCCTCATTACTCACTTATTATTAATACTGGAAAAAACCCACCCCAAATGCAAAGACACTTCTGGAAATGCCCTAATAAAACCAAAAAGTGGGAGGCAACCCCATTGGGGGTGGGAGTGGAGGGAAAACACCTCCCCTTCCCTTTAAAGTGTTGAATATCCCACCCCTTCATTAATCCTCCCACCAACCCACCCATAAAACTGGGAAACCCAGACCCAACTGGGCGCCACTCACTCTCTCGAGTTTGCGCCAGTGTCTGCTTTCGCCTTGCTACTAACGCGTGGTCTCTACAAACTTTCTTTTTTCTTGTAAGGGAGTCAAGAATTTGGTCGTCCTCAAGTGGAGGTCTTCCTTCTCTCTTTTGAGGTCTCCTCTGGGGCCTGCCCCGCAATACAGGGGATACAGTGCGCTGGAAGGTTGAGAATCACTCAGGCCGAGGGAGCTTAGATATCTTCCACTGAGACCCCTCTGGCTCCTCCTCTGGGGGGCTTTCTTCACTTTTTTTCATTGCTTTGCTGATACAATGCTCAAGTTCTCTTTAGAGAACTTGAATTTGGGAGATTGGGTTACAAGCTGCTTAAAGGCGAACCCCACTTGTGTGTATTTGTGTGTATTTGCCCTCCCAAACCCTGGCTGGTGGGTAAAACATCCCGGGAATTTGTCCACCATGCTCTTAAATGCCCTGCCTGCGGGAGGACTGGGAGTCATTGCTGGTGGAAGTTTGTGGAAACAGCACCATGGTGCGAGTTGAGAGAGTTAAGTGGGGTATTGGGCGCTTTTCTTCCTGTCTCTCTGGAGCCAGTAGCCTTGAGTCACTAAAAAGAAAAGAACTGAGGTAGTTGAATGTGTGATGCTGACTATTCTTTCAACTCCCACATCTTAGATTTTCTTTTCTTCGTAGAGAAATGCCAACGACCTAGCCTTGAAGTATTGCATTAATGGTTGTGTAGGGTAAATGGAAGTTATCAGTCCCCACCCCCCCGCCCTCCTGCCATTAGCATCTATGATCAACGCCTGTGGTCTTACACACGTGCCTGATGGCGGACACCTGGAATAGGGTGTGAGCATGTGTGAGTGGGCGCACCTGGGCCTGGAGGCTGAGCATATAAGGGCGGCCTCTCAGAGCACGGGGGCAACAGCAGAGGACCGAGAGGCGGAATGTAGAGGCCAGTGGAGAGACCACAAGAGAACCCCAGAGAGCCCAGGAAGAATGAAGATCTGCTGGGGGCCGGGAGGTCTGCCAGCCTCCTGGCCCTCAGGCCCCCCTGCCTGCCCTGCGCCTGGTTGCCTCACTGCAAATGGTGTAGAGAGATCATTAAAAGCTAAAAAGCCACTGAGGCCTCCAGGGCTCCTCCTTTACCCGTCTGCCTGGATCCATAGAGAACCTGCTCCGTGCCTTGCTGGCTCTTCAGGTTCTTACAGGAAAACACTCTGGGGAAGGAGCACTGGTTTCCAGGCTCTCTTTCCTCCCTTCTCACTTGCCCTTACGTGAGACCCAGATCATTCCCTTTGTGGTCATCTGGGCATAATTTGAGGATTGTTTGAAAGGCTAACAGAAGCGCTACGTGGCCTTCGTACAGGCATGTTGTAGCTACTCCAAGGGCTGCTTTTTAAACTGTACGGAGCATCTTCAGATATCCGTAGCATCCAGGCAGATGGTCTTTTTGTTTGCTAGATTTAAAGTTTTACATAAGTTTCAGAATTTCTTTACAAACTGCAAATTGGAATGCTCCAAAGATTTCACTCTTTCTATTCCTATCTAAGACCTTTTCAAAGATTTCTTCAGTCTTGTTCTTTTGTGAATTGGTCAACTATTCCTGACCAGGTGTTTCTTGCTTGGTCTGCTATTTTTTCCTTGATTGAGCACCATGCTTACCAGCTGCTTTTTAAAACCTTGTTTGGATGGGATTTTCTGTTTCAAAGCTTCCTATACCCAATGTCAGCTCTACTTGTTCCAAACATAGTGATGAGATAAATCTGGGAATAAGCTCTTGCTGTTCTAGCGAAGGATCTGATCATCTGGGGCTGGTTCACTTTACTGAGAAGTAAAATCCTACCACATGCTTTCATTTCAGTCTTTGACTTAAAAAAGGTAATTTATTTTACATGCTACCCCAGGCCAGTGGTCAGGCCCAAAGTCCACGAAGTTCTCATTAGTTAGCTATGCTGTGGGCTCAGAGAGGGGCACGGTGTGCGAAGGCTAGAACTTGGTAGGGTCCCCATCTTTCTTCAAGCAAACAGCTGTGCTCTGCATTTACTGTGCTGGAATTCAATACATGATTTTGAGTTCAAAACATGGTTCCAGGATTCAAAATAAAATTTGAGGTGACTTTTATAGATAGTCAAATTGCTCTCCAAAGCTGCTATCCCAGATTGTATGCCCACCAAGCAAACTTTGCCATCCCCTTCACTAATGCTGGGTATTTAATCAGTTTAAATTTTTCTAGTCTCATGGGCAACTTTATCTTGATTTAAATTTGCATCTGTTATAAATAGTGAATCTTTAAGGGTCAAAATAACTTTATGTATTTACTGGTCACATTTTGTTTTCTGTGAATTGCCTGCCAATTTATGTTCTTTAGCCATTTTTTTTGTCAGGTACTTAGTGGTTTTTAGGAACTATTCTCATTAAGATTTACTTAGTGTTGAAAATACTTTCTATCAGAATGCCCGTCCTTTTTTTATATATATGACATCTTTTGAAAACTTATTTTACAATTTCTGGATTTTCGTTTTTTAAAAAATGCTTTTATAACTCCAGATATGGAAATCTAGACTATATTTTCTTTGGATGTAATTTTATTAATATAATTTATTTTTATTAATCTATGATGTAATTATAATCATTTAAATTAATTTGTAAATAGCATTTATTAATTACTTATTACTTATTTATATTTCTGCCCATCTAGTTTTTGAATCCTGTTAAGTCTTAGAATTTAATTTTGCTCTACTTATTAGCTGCCTTGCTATGGTTTCACGGATTCTGGCAGCATATACCAGACTCCTGAGTCAGAGAAAACTTCACTTCTTACAGACCAATTTCTTTTTTCCAATAACAGAACCAAAATAATAGACTCTTTTGATATCTGATAAATGATATCTGATAAGTCCCAATGCTCTGTCTTTATTTGTGTCTCTTATAATTTTCTGGGGGATGCTATCCTGGTTCATTTTCTCTGCAGTTAAAATTTAGCATCACATTCTATAAAAAAAATCTCTGGTGGAATTTTTATTGAAACTGTTGCATTTACCAGTTAATTTGAGGAAATTTGAAATTTGTAAATTTGTAATCATTCTGTTTTTTAATCTTTCAGTGAAACTGCCATTTAGGGGGAGGTTGTAGGGTCCTGGTGAATTCATTTGAAAGTATTTTATAGCTTTATTGCAGTTGTGAATAAATCACCATCAACTTGGTGACTTAAAGTAACGTAAATGTATTATCACAAAGTTCTGGCGATCAGAGGTCCAAAATGGGTTTCTCTAAGCTGAAATCAAGGCATATACACTGTCGTGTTCCTTCTGGAGACTCTGAGCAGAAATTCCATCCCCTTTTCGAAAGGCTGTCTGCATTTCCTTGGTCCCTCCCTCCATCTCAAGAGCCAGCAGTGTAGCATCTTCAGATCTTTCTCTGACTCAGTCTCTACCTCTCACACTTACCTCTTTCACATCTGAGGAGCCTTTGACTATATTGGCCCCATGCAGATAACACAGAAAAATCTCACCATCATGAAACTCTCAATTTTATCCCATCTGAGAACTCCTTTATCATGTAAGGTAACAGATTCACAGGTCCTAGGGGTTGGGGCTTAGACATCTTTGAGGGGCATTATCTGCCTACCATAGTCTCCTTGTGTAAATACTGGCGCTAACTGGAATAAGTATAATGTTTCAGTATTAAAAATAAGGTTAATCTTTCGGTTTTATTGTACTATTTTTTTCAAATCATGACCTTGCTTGCTGAAACTTTTATCAGAAAAGGATGTTGAATTCTCATAAATTCTAGGGCATCCATTTGGATAATCGCCTCCTTAAATCCAGTAATGTAATGGGTTACATTAATAGATGTCCTCAAACTGAAACATCTTTACAATTCTGAGATAAGCTCTATGGGGGCATGAGTTATTTCCTTTTTGTACAATGAAGGGTTCAGTTTGCTAATACTTGGTTTAGTATAGTTATATCTGTGTTCAACATTCACAGTGTGCATGTGTATGTGTGTGCGTGCACTCTAGCCTTGTTTACTTTCCAAATCAGGAGTACGTTTCTGGATGTACTCCATGAGAGCCAACAAGTCATTTAGACAAGTGTCCCTAAATAAGTCTCAGAAAGCTACCTAACATAAATCACAAACTCCCCTTCATGTAATAGATTTGTTAGAGATGCTTTGACTTTTAAAACAGGGATGTAACTGATGGGCTGTCCTCAAGAGAGGAAAATATGTGCATGGAAAATTAGGGGGAATGAGTAAATTGAGAATCATCTTCAATGACAAGCTGAGTGCAAGTGAGCTAAAGAAAACACACATATAAGATTGTCTTAAATGCCAGTATGTTATGAAGGTAGAGTGGACTAATACAGATGTGACAAGCAAATACTGTCAATATTTTTAAATTTGGAGTTTGGGGCATATCTCCTTTGGAGAACTGTGTCATCCATGCGGGAAGGCAAACAAATATAAAGGGATGTTTGCCATGAAGTCAATGTAGTTTCACTGACCCCGAAGACAATCAGATGGCTTGATGACTGTCTTCTATGAATGGTGATGAGTGGCTCCTGGCTAGTGCTTTGTTTATAGAGAAAAAAAGTGAGAAGGTGGCTGCATTTTACAGCAGCAACATATTTGAAGAGATTTAACCGACTCTTTGAGTAGATTATGCTCCAAGAGGATAGAAAATTTCAAGATAAAGGTAGTCTTTAAAAATAATGGGCAAACGAGCCCACCACAGATGTGCTATACCAACCCCAGTGCTGGGGGCTGCACGCCCCGAGACACGTGGGACCTGTGGCAGGTCGTTGTGGTGATGGTCTGGGGTCACGTGTGCGTGTGCCCACCCCTTTTGCCCACAGTACAGTGAGACACAGTCTTCTGGGACATAGTCTCCTACTCCTCCTGGTGTTTTATTTGATTTTTTAAAAAATTATTTTCTTACATTGTTGTTCATTTTTGTACAGTGTTTGATTTCTCCCCTCAGTGTAGTCCCTGTAGTTCTCCCATCACCACAGCACCTGAGATCCATCACCACCATCCCTCATGCTTTCTCCTCCCCTGTCTGACCTCTCTTCTTCACCCTTCTCTGCGTTATGCCTTAGATCTATGGTCAGCTTGCAAGTTTTGTCTTTTTAGTGACCCTTTGTTTGGTTTCCCGATATTCCCCCATAAGGAGACCATCCATATTTTTCTTTTTGCTTCTGACTTATTCACTGAGCACAATCCTTTCAGCTCCATCCATGTTGCTGCAAATGGCATGAGTTTAGCTCTTTGATTGCTGAGTAGTATTCCATTGTCTATATATACCACATCTTCTTGATCTGTTTTGGGGCGTTTAGGTTGTTTCCATATCTTAGCTATTGTAACCAGTGCTGCAATAAACCTATGTTTATAGGAGTGCAGGTTTCCTTTCAAATTAACATTTTTGTGTCCTCTGGGTAGATTCCTAGGAGTCGAATCCTTGGATGGTATGGTAGGTCCACTTTTAGTGTTAAGGAATCTCCAAACAGTTTTCCTTCGTGGCTAGACTAGTTTGCATTCCCACCAGCAGTGTAAGATGGTTCCTTCCTCTCTACATCCTCACCAGCTCATCTGTTATTTCTGGATTTTTAAATATGGGCCATCCTCACAGGTGTGAGGTGATATCTCATTGTGGTTTTGATTTGCATTTCCCTGATAATAAGTGATGTTGAACATTTTTTCATATGCATGCTGGTCATTTGAAATTCTTCTTTGAAATAGTCCTCTATTTGAGATGAAGCCCCCAAATGTGGCCAGTCATTATCCAGATCATCTCACAGAAAAGATTAAGGTCCACTTGTCAGATAGAGGTTAGGAACTCAGAAGTCAGAACCCAAAAGAGAAATAGGCAAAGTAAACATGATACAAGACCCTGACCAAGGTGATAAACTCAGTTCATCACACTAAAATCAGAATCTTGGAGCATGGGGAAAATATCAAAATGTAAAGCTTAGAAAAATAGTTGTAACCTTAAAAACAGAACAAGAATTTCTGGGACCTTAAATAGTAACACTGTGGCAAAGTCTCCTCCTTTCCTGGCCTCGTGCCCAGGGTCTTGTGTACTGGCTCCTCTGAACTGTCTGGACCTCTTTAGGAGGCATCCAGGTTCTCTGTCTTATGACAGAGTGGGGGAACTTCATTACACCTCAGACTTACCTGGATGATCTGATCGGAATAGAGACCTCCAGGCCCCAACACAATCCGTCAACCTGAGAACTGTAGGAATTGGGTCTGGACATCTAGTTTTAGCTTTGAACAAGCCTCCAAGTGGGTGAGTCCTTTGCAGCCCAACACTGGTCCTCAGGTGGCCTTGGGGAGCATTTTACCCTAGGTAGTAGCGATTGAGCGTAATGATGGATGTGGGGCCTCCAAAGCATGGAACTATTGGGTGTTTGGATACCATGAGGTATTTTTTAAAGCTCTTCGTCAAACCTTGCCTTTTAGTTATTTCTCACTTGGGAGTTATTATTTCACATTTTATTGGGGATTTATTTGAAATATTGCTGAAATCCTTTAGTCCCATGATTGCCAGTGATTATATAAGATCCTGCAATAAAAACATCTTGGTTTATATCCGAAGTTTATGTTGCCTGGACAGACCAGTTTAGGAAGAAAATAAGAGTAAAAATAGCAGAGAACCTCTACAACAGACTCACCAGGTACAGGGAACAGTGCTAAGTAATTTTTGTGAGCTGATGTACTTTATTCTCTCTGGGGGTATGAGGGGATAAGACAGGTACTATTTTTGGTTCTTTTTCACAGCTGGAGAAGACATAAGCACATTGCTTTGTGCAATGTTTTTCCATGGCAGAGTCCTCCTCAGACTCTAGATTCCTGCTCTAATTGCCACCATTAATCCCATGTGTTCTGTGGGAATTCTTCAGGTTGCCCCTAGCCTCTGTGGTCATTTCCCTGGGGTGACTTGGCCACACCATCTCCTCTTCACCTACTTAAGCTTCTATTGGACATAAACCCTGTGTTGGGCTGTGTTGCTGAGAATGGCCATAGCGCCTGCGATTGTCTGTGTTGTGGCTCCCAGAGCTCCCTGTGACCTGTGCTCTGAGGCACTCCAGCCTCTGGGCAGAGGGGCACCTTGCCTTCTCCTGCTGGCCCAGACCCCTTTCCTTTAGGAGTTGCCGCCATCTTGCCTTAGGTGTCCCCGGTCTCATCCACACCTCTGTGTCTCTCAGGACCCAGGCGTGGGAGTCCTAGGACAGGTGAATGCTGGACGCTGGGCTGTATTTGTCCTCTCCCCCACTGACCTGTATCCTTGTTGTAAAACCACATTTGTGCATCCAACCTCTCCCAGAAGAAGATTCTCAGCAAGCCCCTCCCAGCCTCCACATTCCCCTGAAATGCTTGACCCTAAGGATGAACACAGAAAAAAGGTAGGTGATAATGAGGACAGGAGATTTGCCCAAATAAAAACTACAAGTGTCAGAGCCAAAATTCAAGCTTGGGTCAGGAGCTTCTGGCTCCCATTTTTGCAACTCTGCTGGGCCATATGATACCTCCCCATGTAACAGCTGAACTCCAAAACCAAGTCAGGAGCCTTGGAGCTACTTGAGGGACACCATCGCCTCCTTCCCAGAGGTCTTTCCCAGGTAGGAGAGAGCTGGTATCCAAACCAGGAGGTGAAGTGATTTTAGAGCCAAGAGGGTAACTTCTCAGATGAAAAGTGCATAAAAAATGATGACTACATTATCCATTCAGGATGTGTATTGAATATAAGCAGCAATATAAGCACCAGAAAATTGCTGGCGACCAGCCTTGGGAGGGTGAAGCGGGGGGATGCTCAAGAACCACACGCCATAGTTTTGCTGTGCGGCTCAACTGAAGCCTTTGAAGAGATTAGTCCTAACACAACCTCTAGCTGATTTTTAAGAAGAGGAATCCATTTTAAAAGCAATTCTGTGTTTCTTGGCGAAGGAGTCACCAGGAGGCGACCATGCTGTGGCTCCTGTGCTTCTTCAGTGTGGTGTAAGATATGGCATATTTGTTTCCACCTGGCTCATCCTCTTCCTCAACTCTTTCTGGCCTGTTTCTTTAATAGGAATGAAAGGACTATACTAATATACCTTGTACAGGCATCCATGAGGCTGAGATGAGCTGATGGGAAAGGAAGCTGGCAGTCTTCCAGAAATCACCAGGACAAATGTGTTGTCCTTTCTGTCTCACTTCTAGATCAGAGTGGTGCTAGTCACCTGCATTGCTGGTTTTGTTTGGGAAACTTTAGCAGGAAAGTGTGTTCAGGAGTGATGGAAATGACCTGTGCCCAGTTGCTAGATGGCATGGTGGGGAGTGAAGCGCACGTGACTCACACTGCCATCCCCAAGGTGAAGATGCTCTGAGGATGAGGTCCTGACGTAGGTAAACAAGCACATGCTCCGAAGCATCTCCATTACTAATAGCAAACATGGAAAATCCAGCCCGCAAATCACACTTAATTGTTTACATATGTTCTCCAAAATCTCCGTTTATGGCAGTGCGCTCTAGCAAAAGTCTCTTTGCGTTGCCTGTCTGTAAACACATAGTATACAGGCCTGTTTCGAAAAAAACCAAATTGAACAAATCATTTTTTGTTCCAGAGAGCCCATCGTTGAGACCTGCAGAATTGACCCAAGTGTTAGGGTTATTTCCTTCTGAGTTGTAAGATTCCCAAAGAATGGATCCAAAATAGTGACTCCATTGTCAAAACATTAAAATCTGTGGCTTTTTAAAAATATTTATTTAGTTTTGCTGAAAGGCAGGATTTTCAGCAGCAGAACTATTAAAGTTTTTGGCTGTATGGTTTCTGATTGGGGGGTGGGTCCTATTCTGTGCATTGAGAGAGTGAAGACAACTTCTGCATCCATTGACCATCTCCAAATTCTCATCGCCAATGAAAGGTGGTGGATGGATGAGGATGCTGAAATGGGCTACACCTGTTAAAGCATAAGCCTTGGTCAAATGCAAGCAAGAGCCCCAGCTGTGACCAGCTCTGAAAACATCGAGTCTCAAGCCAGAAAACAACCATTCACCTATACTCATCAAAAGTTGAATCATCATATCATCGGAAGCAGTGTGAGGGTCCAGAAAGACAAGAACAGGAGTTAGTACAGTCAGAGGGTCACTGGAACACATCTTCATGGTCATTGATGTCTGCTGGGTCTATCCCAGCAAAAGCTGAGACATTCTTCTAAAACACATGTGAACACACATTCACATTTATATATGTGCACACGCACATATGCACACCCTGTTACAAAGGCAAGGTCACTGCTTTTCCTGACTCTGTGGACCCAGGATCAAGTCCTGCAGAGCAGGGATAAAAGACTAGCAAGGAAGCAATGCAGCCATGGTCCCGTCTAATGGAAGCAGCTGAAGGGGCAAAGCCATAGATTTGTTCTTGGATTGAATGGGGCAGCATTAGAGTCTAAACAATACATGCCAGCCTTTTCCATGAAAAAGAAAATGTATTCAAGTATCAGCTACTCATCATCACATTAAGGAGCAATACTTTTCTGGTGCTGTTCTTATTTATTAAAATTTGAGCACATATGGGTGCCATGTAAACCTGTGATGATCTGGGTGCCAATCTTTGGTTCCCTATGTGTGGGTATGTTACACATGACAGGTTTCTTCTGGGGTCTCCCCTGCCCTGTTCCTTTTGATAATCTCACACAGCTGGATGTGGTTGTCCTTGCACTGCGGATTGCCTGGCCAACCAACCCTATGACAGAACCATTACAGACTTTCATTAACATCATCAGGTGGGATGCTGGGTCAATCCCTGCAAAAACTGGGTGGGGGCTGTTTTAGTCCCCATGAAGGCCAACCTTGACTGCCTAAGATGTAACACTATATCCCCACTCCAGCTGTAGACCCGACAGTGGAAGCCTGTCATGTCTAGGCAGAGTATTAATGAGACAAAGCCCCCTGAAGCTATGAGTCAGAAATATACTGCAGGTGTTCCAGAGACTTCTGCTCTACCCCCCCCCCCACCCCCAACTTGTGACATCTCTCTGCCTTCCTCCTTTTCAGTCTCTGAAAGACAGATAATGAAACATCTCACTTTTAGGATGCTTTTACCTTGAAGGTATTATGGATAATACCCCCAATCTAGTGGAATACCACATTGAGTTTGCTATATTGACACACATTTTATTTAATAGAACAGCTTTCAGTGCCTCAACGTGTCAGTCTCTTTGAAGACAGAAATGACAAATAAAGTATCTATTGTTGGGGTCTTGCAGGGGAGCTCACTTGCTTTAGGAAGGCTTTGGGGAAGTGTGTTTTCCTTCCTTATAAGAAGGTAGTTGGGGTGGCCATGCACATGCTGCAGAACAAACAGTGGCTGATGCCCTGACTTCTTCGCTCTTCTCTTTTGTCTGCCGAAGTTGCTCTGAGTATTTGTGCAAATCCCTTAATCTTCCTTTACCCTCATGGGAGTGTTTTCTCTTAATGTGTTTGCAAGCAGTGTGGCATTCCCCATCTTTTCCCAAAAAACCCCACCCATCTTTTAAAAATTTTTATTTATTTATTTACTTATTTTTTTTATAGCTCAGCTCTTCCTTTGCTGTACTTAGCTTTGACCTGGTGGCAGGAACATTGCTAAATGGTTCCCACTGAGAGCAGAGAGAACTTCTTTGAAAACCTCTGCTCTAGATATTCACCCTAATGCAGCCCTCAATTCCATAACTCTCCTCTAGCACAGTGGCTAAAGCTCCCAGTCCCCAAGAAGTCTTTGCTCTGTGATAAGAGAGCCTTTTCAGGAAGGCTACCTCCTGGAACACTTTCTGGAATGTTCCAGGGTCCTCCTACCACTGGGTCCTATAGACCCACCTGATTAGACCCTGGCTGCTGTTTCCCACAGTCTGCTCTGACTAGAATCCTCAGCATCTCTCTCAAGGGAATTCGACGTAGAAATTAATGATAGTGGTACATTTCACAATGAAATGCTAAAATAGCAATCAGTGGAACAATTTCCCTGATGTGCAGGTCTAATGTGCTATGTTGAATCAAAAGTCTTGCTTGGTGAGCCAACTCATTAAATCCTTATGAGCAGCCATCCTTGGAAAGTCTCTTTCACACACATTTTCCTGCTCATTCTGTCCCAGTTCAGCCCCTAACAGGAATGCTGTTCCTTGTACTTGCCTCCTAACTACCTCTCAGGGATGTTAGAGGCCAGGGTCATTCAGGCAGTTATGATCTAGTCTATTCATGGAAGTAAAAGGACAAAAAGAAAGAGTCCTTCTTCCTTTCTTCACAATACAGAGTGAGTCACTTTCCCAAGCTATGTTTATCCAAAATCCAAAAAACTCATGCTCTGAAAGATTTCCCTTGAGTGAGTCTTATGTTCTTGATCCAGGCAATGCTCAGTTACATGCAAATGAAAGCAAAGCAGGAAAAACCTAGAAACAAAAACCTGAAAAATTCTTTGGTTGTTCCTTTTAATCCTCTGTATCATGTCTCTTCCAGTAGGCATTTAAAAAAGGGTTGGGCTGGGAAACAGATGTTCTCTGAGACTCTAAATGACCGATTTGAGATTTCATTTTCTTTCTCCATATTATAGTAGAATCCCATGTGTATTAGGAGTAACATAACCCCGAAGTAATAACCAGAAACAAAGAAGAAAAGTAAGAGCCCCTGGGCGATCCCACAGTTCACCCCACTCTTTCCTGAAGTGGGCTTAACAGAATAGAGTATGTTGTCACATTGCTCTGATTTTAAGAGTGTGCTCTGATTTTAGGAGTGTGAGACCAAGTGCTTCAGTGGTTCTGAAAATTACTGAAGAAGACCACCAACCCAAGTGTGGGGAGGTCCAGATGTGGGCTTAAGGGTCAGGTGTGAGGTGCAGCCCCTCTGGATCAGCCTGAAGATATGGGGATTCTTCTTGATGTGACAAATGGGGGGCGCAGATCTTGCTTAAAGAGACAGGGTCGCGAATCCCATTTGCTCAGTGTGAATGGCCAGTAATTCGGACTTTGCTTTGCAGCCTGGATTCCTTCCTGTACGGTCTCCACACACTCTTTAAAGGAGACTTTCGAATCACAGCACGAGATGAGTGGGTCTTTGCAGACATGGACCTGCTACATAAGGTGGTAGCTCCAGCTATCAGGATGTCGCTGAAGCTTCACCAGGTAAAAGTTCATTTTTATAAAAAGACCAGGTCTGAAACATTAGGAAAAAAAATGAGCTTGCAAAAATATATTTCCCTTTCTAGGCCTGGCACTTTGAGAGTGTGTTTATTACTTAGGGAACTCATCAGGCTGTCTGGCTAGTCTTCACATTGACCAGAGGCAGTTTCACATCCGGAGCTGATAGGAGATGATATTCCACTAGGATGGAAGAGGGAAAGTGAGCATATGAGAAGCCCCCAGAATGCATCTGAAAGGCGTGCACACCCAAGCCGTGCAGCTGTCCCCCTAGGCGCGCCAGCAGTGAGCGCAAGAGAATGAAGAGATGACCTCTCTTCAGCTCAGAAGTCAGAACAAGAGCAGGGGAGAAAGTGAGACATGGACATGGACTTAGCTTTGCAGGGGACTGGTCATGTCTCCACCTGCACACATCCCCGAGGGTTAGCTCTCAGCCCTCACTGAGTCTTTCTCCAGGACCAGTTCACTTGCCCGGATGAGTATGAAGACCCTGTGGTCCTCTATGAGGCCATCCAGTCCTTTGAGAAGAAAGTGGTGATCTGCCATGAGGGTGACCCAGCCTGGAGGGGTGCCGTGCTCTCCAACAAGGAAGAGCTGCTCACCCTGCGGCACGTGGTGGACGAGGGCACTGATGAGTACAAGGTCATCATGCTCCACAGAAGCTTCCTGAGCTTCAAGGTGATCAAGGTACAGTGGCCATTCTTCCTGAGTTGGCATGAGTCTCCCCTGTAGGGAACATGTAGTGCTCACGTCCAGTGTCAGCATGCTCTGTGCAGGGATGTGGTCTCAGAGGAGCACCGGCCAGCAAGCAGAGGAGGCCACAGAGCTGGTGGGGCTGAGTTCCCCTGCCAGGGTCATTTGCCACCACAGAGAACCAGAATGTAGGCAAGGTATGACAGAAACCCTTGGCAGATGGATATATCTATATGAGGGTCAGGGCCTACCTTATTTTTAAAGACTTTCTAGAGTATTTTCTGAAATAAATTTATCACATTGTCATCCTAAATTTCTCTAAAATTCTACACCTTTCTCTATAACCTATTTCTGGATCCAAGCATTTCTTTCCTTCTTTTCCTGTAGCTTCAAACCAATGGGGTGAAGACTAACTTCGGAAAGTATAACTATGACTGACTTTCTTTTTATGTTCCCTTTGTTTCCCCAAGCAAATGGCATCCTATCCATCCTTCAAGGCTGCCTGTCTAGCTTGACTGTGTAAACAGCTTGAGGCCAAAATGTTGTAGCCACAGATATTCAGACCCAGAGCCCTGCTCACTCGCTGTGGGTTAACGCCAACAGACTGCCATTCTGCTCTTCTCCCTGTTCCTTCCCTGACCTCCAGGTTAACAAAGAATGTGTCCGAGGACTTTGGGCTGGGCAGCAGCAAGAGCTCATCTTCCTCCGGAACCGCAACCCGGAGCGAGGCAGCATCCAGAACAATAAGCAGGTCCTCCGAAACTTGATTAATTCCTCCTGTGATCAGCCCCTGGGGTACCCCATGTATGTCTCCCCGCTAACCACATCCTATCTAGGGACCCACAGGCAACTGAAGAACGTCTGGAGTGGCCCCCTCACTTTGGACTGCATCAGCATGTGGCTCCGCACCAAGCTGTTAAGGTCGGTCTTTCCGACAAAGCCCTCTGTGGGATGCAGGGCCAGGGGGAGGGAGCGTGCTACCTCTGGTTAGAATTTCATATTTTCCTCTTTCATCTGATTAAAACTGCCCTACCCTAGTGTCATTTAACAGATCATTTGTTTCAACCAGCAGTTACAGACTGTGAATCAGTGCATGAGGGGAAACCTCATGCAGAGGAGGATCTATTTTCCTCAAACTCCACACCTTGGGGGTCGGGCTTGAGATCTCCCGGGGCTGTGAAGGTTATGGGCCTTTAGAAGGAGCTGCCACACACCTGTTACACAGATCCAGGCTGAGCTCCCCAGCACTCACCTCATCCACAAAGTTTTCTTACCTGGTTGTAATAATGTCTCCGGTTAGTTAGAATGAGTTCTAGGCAGTTTCGCCAGAACATGGCAGACGTCCTCATTGGGCCTTGGAACTCAGGGCTCTTGTCAAAGGCGGAGATTGCTACTTGGCATCCTGGTACAGTTTATTCATTAGGCCCTGAGTTTGGGAAAAAGACACCCCCACTCTCTACCTGCAAGCCCACTGTGCTCTTACCTGCACGGTGTAATGTGGTCTTGACCTTGATTTAGACATGAATGTGGTGGAGCATTTAGGGGCTTGAAACGTGTTTCTCCTCTCGCAGAATGCGGAAGGACTGTGACGCTGGCCCGCAGAACAATGGCAACATTGAAGATGTGGACGGAGGGGAGGCTCCGTCCACAGTGGGGAGCAATGCCCCGAGTGGGGAGAGTCAGGAGAGCAGCACAGAACAGCCCAGAAAAGAGGGCACCCAGCACTGGTCACCCCGTGAAGGGACGCGGAGGACAGGTGGGTGCTCGTGGTTACTGGTAAAATATCCTTTGGTCCCCGTGACAAATGCCATGGCTTATGCCAACATTCTAACCTCATAGAACTTGTCAGAAAAAGTCAGTATTGGGCAAGAGGATGCCCCGTATTTACTGACTTGTAGGTCCTGCTCTGAAAACAACTGCTAGATTCAGCTTTTATCCTTTCTCTATCTGTGACCTTAGCCATCTGTCCATCTTTCTGTCCATCTGTCCTTCCC
Source organism: Scalopus aquaticus (assembly GCA_004024925.1). Taxonomy (NCBI): domain Eukaryota; kingdom Metazoa; phylum Chordata; class Mammalia; order Eulipotyphla; family Talpidae; genus Scalopus; species Scalopus aquaticus. The sequence goes on from PVIJ01003691.1 coordinate 97,279, forward strand.
ATCTCTCCCTCATTCAGTGACCACTTGATAGTGCACCTTCTCTGGCTGGCTGCAGATTCATGGCGGTTTTTTTTTTTTAAGATTTGTTTATTTAAGCATACAAACTGGGGTGTAGGCCAGAGGTGTGGGGTGGAGAGAGGATTCACCAGAGGCAGAGTGAGGAGCAGAACAGGCAGATTGACTGAAGTACACTGCTGAGGGGAGCAGTGGGTGAGGCAGGAGAGGTCTGCTGTGCCATGTGGGAATCCCCCTGGCCGGGCATCGAACTCGTGCTGCAGTGGCTCTGGACAGCTTCATAGTGCTGGGCTTAACCTGCTGCGCCACCAGGGAGGCTCATAATGGCGGCATTTTGTCTTTCTGTGAGTCTACCCTGCTCCTCTCTGCCTTCTTGGGGTTCTCAGACAAGCTTCCTGCCTTCCCTTCCTGCTTCTCTCTAGAGCTCACCTTCCTCTACTTACACCTGACATTTCAAAGGATAAGAAAAGATGGACGCCAGAAGGCAGGAATGGAGGGGGTGCCTCAGCCCAAGTGTAGTCTGACATGACAGTTTAAAATCACATTTAAACACCCACCTAGTTAAACTTGACCAGATGGATGAGGTTTCAAAATGCTGCTTCCCAGTGGGGGGAGGGTGGGGTACAGGTTAGACACGAGGACCCTGCGGGCTGTGGGAGGACACACCGGCCAGATGCAGGACTGACAGAAGCTCTGCCCTGTTCCCACTGGCAGGTTGGCGCTGGGTTTTACCCTTTGGAGACTGCTAGGGGCTTCACCTTTCAGCTCCAGTACTTGCTTCCTCACCATCCAGAACATTCATTAGGAACCTTTGTGTGTGCTTTACCTGCCAGCTCTGCACCAAGTGAGTGCAGGCCATGCCTCCTGCGAGTGAGCAAGGATGAGGGTCTAACTGAAATAATTTAGATTTATATACATATGGGACATGGGCAGGGTGGTAGCTGGACGGATGGACGGAAGGATGGACAGACAGACAAGCTATTGGATGAGAGGAGAGGGGAAAAGAAATGGTAGAGAGGGAGGAAGGAAGACAGAAAGACAGAAGCAGGGAGGGAGGTGTGTAAATAGGTAGATGGGCAAAGCAGTTGACATGAACTGTTCACCAGGATAAGAGGACCTCTTGCCCAGCCAGGCGCCATCTGTCCTGAACGCCGAGCAGAGCACCTGGCCCTGCCACACAGGCCTCCAGAGTGTGGTCAGCTCTCAGCCAGAGTTTCCTTTTGCTTAGTTAACTGTCGTTATCACATGAGAAATTTAAATTCAGAATCAAGTAAGTGATTTTCCAGATAGGAGAATGCAAAGTAGGTTCCAAATGGAGAAATGCCTTAATGTTTGGCTTTTGCTAGTACGTTACTCTCCAGGTGGCTTGTCGAACCAGAAAAAGCCTGGGGTGCAGGAGGGGCAGAGGTCTGGCTTTTAAAGAGTCAGAGACTCTTGGCATTTGGGGTGAGTTCTGACTCAGTGACCAAGGGCTGGCACTGCCCAGCCTGGAAGAAGCCAGGGTTCCTTCCTCTCCCCAGAACTCATATGCTGTAGGTACTGAATGCTCCTCCCATCTATAACCAGAGGCTTGTGCTGGGAGCAGTCAGATTCTTGTGATGCTGGAGTTCTGCTGGAACCCAAAGCAGCTGTTAATTTTTCATTATTGCTCCTATAAAATCGCTCCTACCGAGACCACTCCTGACTTTCTGTGCTCTGCAAGGTACCGGCCATGCCTGGGGACACAGCTGGTGGCCTCCGCTCCCGCCCTGCTGCTGGGGGCTCCACCCGCAGCCCGAATCAGGCCCAGCATCTGAGACAGTTTTTCTCCCCCTCTGGGACTTTAAGAATCTCTGACACAAACCCTCATGCCGCGGGCACTGCTCCCGCTGTGCGCATGGGCTGTGTTTACTACATCTCGGTGGCGGTAGTGATCTCACGTCATGCTACCGAGCAGCTCTCAGTGTTACTACGTGCCAAGCCCGTCTGGAGTGGTTTATAAGTACAAATTTACTTCATCTTCATGATAGGACATGGCACTCTCTCTCATCTTCTTGCAGCTGTAGAATTTGGGACATAGGGAAGTTACATCACTACCCAAAGAACCCAACTAATAAGAACCCAGTTGACCAGAGATTTGTACCCAGGTGAGAAGAACCTAGTCATCACGCCATGCCCCTCACCCTGGCCTAGGAAGCTGCTTCTCCTCATCAAGGCTTGTCCTTGTGCCCACACTTGGGAATGGGCTGCTGCAGCAGTGCCCTCGCTCCCAGTGCGCCATCTGTGCTGCTGGCAGTGTCGCTGCTGTGCCTGACTTTGTCCTGTCTCCTAGCTGGCAAGGGGTCTTCTCGCCACTTGTTTTCCTTCTGGCCCATGAGAAGGCAAAGCTGGCATCCAATTCTTCCTGAAGCAGCCAGCCAGTGTTCCTTTAGGTCATCACGGTGGACAGGGAAAAGGGAGAGGGCAAGAGGCAGCCATCGGCCCCCCTGTGCTCAGCCAGCTGGTGCATCTGCAGAGAGGTGTCCTGAGACAGGTGCCCACAGAAGGTAGGGAGCTGGTTGGAGAGGGGGAGATGGGCCAGGGCCCACCACCCTCCCCACCTCAAATAAAGGAAGAACTTATCTCTTGCTGTCTTGCTTTCCCTGTCTGTCCATGCAGCCCTGGCAAGTGCACATCATAAATCTCTCATGTAACAGCCAGTGATGGCCCTTTAGCCTGTCAGTTCAGGCCATTCTATTGAGTAACTGCTTCCCATCTCTGCACGGAAGCTGTAGCCAGCAGCAGACTGGCTGCACAGCAAGGGTCCACCACATCGAGGTGTGGCCAGAGTTGGTTACTCCTGAGGGTTGCGGGGAGGACCTGTTCCAGGCCTCTCCCTTAGCTTCTGGTTTCTGGTGCTATTTGGCGTTCTTGACTTGTGGCATCACCCGCCCGTCTCTGCCTTCATCTTCACATCGTACTCTCCCTGCACGCATGTCTATGTCCCAACTCCCCTTTGAGTAAGGACACGAGTCAGCTTGAATTAGGGCCCGCCCTCCCCCAGCAGAATCTCGTCTTACCTAGTAACACCTGCAACAGCCCCATTTCCAAATAAAATTGTGTTCTGAGGTCCTGGAGGCCAGGACTTAAGCTGCTGAGAAACGGGGAGTGGAGCGCGGTCAGCCCTCACCAGCCCACAGGTCTCTTTGGCCTGCTCTCTCCCTGACATCGCCTTTCTCCCTCCTGCTGGCTCAACTTGTCCCTGTCCTCCCTGGGACCTAGCATTGCTGCTTCCTCCCACTCTAATGTGTTTCCCTGAGACGGCGCAGTCCTTTGTTCGCTCACTCAGCCTCTAATCAGATGCCCTTTCTCAGCAAGGCCCCTGGCCGGCCGAGAACACAGCGCTCGCCTCAGTCTGCCCCGCCCCACCATCACCATGTCCACCTGTCCAGTCAGGAGTTGTGAGCCGCACCTAGGACAGCTCAGCATGCAGTGGACACTCAGTTGGGCTGCAGGGTCTGGGGAGGGGCCAGCATGGAGAACATGGCCCACTCTCTCCCCCCTTCCCCCGTCTTGCTTGGGGAGGGGCCTCGTGCGTGTAGCCCACCCTATCCACACCCTGCCCCTGCCTTGGACCCTAGAGTGCACACCCCGAGGAAGGCCCAATGTCTGCCCTGGGAGAGGAGCCTGGGAAAGAGGCCTGCACAGCCTCTGGGTTTGGGTCGGGAGTTCTGGAGCCAGACACCCAGCATGGCCTAGCAGGAGTGTGTAGCAGGAGTTGGTCGTCATGTCCCCTGAGTCCATGGGGGAGATGTAGCAGGAGGGGACCCGAGCGGGGTCTCCAAAGTGCTAGACCAGGTGTCTGTTCCCATCCCAGGTGGCTCTGTGCTTAGAAGACATGGTTGATTGAAAGAGCATGGCCCCCTCCCCAAAACAGAAGGGCTAGACTCGGCCACTCCCACTACGGCTTGGCTGGAGGGCGAGAGGAGCAGTGCTTGGGTCCCAGAATTCCCAAGTGGAACTTCAGCTGAAGCCAACTTCTGTTTATCACAGCCAAGAGCTCTGGAGACAAGATCCTGTTGGTTTGTCCTTGGTTCTGTGAACCCCCTGCCCCCCAGAACCTCTCCAGAGCCCCAATTTTATATCTTTAGAAGGTTCTCTTGGAAATTTAAACCAAATGCTGTCCTGGTGATGCCATGGGGTTAGGCCCCAGGCACAGCAAGCTGGGAAAGAAGGATACTGCCTTCCCTGCCTGTCATGGTCCCCTGCAGGCCATGCTTTGCCCAGAACCCACCCAAGGTGTCACTAGATGCTCCGTGATCCCTGAGAGGCCCTGTGACAGATGAAAAAGTGCTGCAGAGAGGCCACCTTTTCAGACTATTTAGATTAGAGCCCCAAAGCAATAACTGGGGGTGGGTATGAGGCCCCCCCCTACCCTGTCCAAGCTCCAGGGGATGCAGACACTGCTGGCAGCCCCACTTTCTCCCACCCCTCACTTCAGCAGCTGTGGAGCTCCAATTGGGTGAACACTTATGGGATGAGTCTTTGTTAAAGCAAACTGAGGTGCTTCACAGTGGGTAGGGGAGCATAAGCAAAACACCCATGGTTGGGGACAACTGCCCAGGACTGGAGTGCAAACCCCCACTCAAAGGGATGCCGGGAGAGAGGTTTACTTGAAATTGCAGATGTTCACATGCTAGCCAAAGCATTTTTTAAGCCTCCCAAATTGTTCTAATGGCCAAGGTTAAGAAGCCCTGTGCCTACCCCAAACTTCTGGGCTTAACTGTGCTCCACAAAGGGGATTTGAAAACTCTAGGTTGCAGTAAGAGGGTGCTTTTGTCGGTTGGCCAGTGAGCATGTTCTGTGCTGAGCCTGTAGAGACGACACAGTCATCCTCTGTGTGAAGGTGGAGAGCACCACGGAGTTCCTTTCAGCAAACAGGACCTGTGTGCTAAGTGCCACGTAGGGGCATCCTGGGGGCTGGAGGCAGAGGGCCTGGCTCTCTAGATAGGGTACCTGAGAAGCTTCGCCAAGTAGCAGTGACTGAAGGATGAATGTGAACCAGAGTCTATGAACAGGGATCTTGTTTTACTCATAGTGTCCATGGCTCCATTCCCATAATTGGAGACTCTCCTTAGTTCTTAGCTGGTATCCCAATCATGGGGTCTTGCCAAACTCCTAGGCAACTGAGGTCCTGAGCCCCCATGAGCAGGACCCCGTCCTAGACCAGCTATCCTTTGTGCGTGCTGTCCCCAGGTGCCAGCAGGTCATGCAGGGTTGGCGTGTTCTCATGTCCTCCGCTGCGAGCACCCCGGGCAGCCTCAGCTGTGGCCTGACAACCTGGGGTAAGAAGTGTATGTCCCAGCTGGGAGAGGACGGGGCCAGCGGTGGGGTCCAGCCACCTCCTTGTGGAGAGCAGCTAGGAATTCATGACTGATCTGGATGCCAGATTGGAGAGCAAGCCCTCGCACTTGTATTGGTGATGCTTGGAGGTGTGCAGTCCAGCCTGTCAGACGGCATCACAGGCACAGGACCGGGGCCAGGATAATGAACCAAGGAGAGTTGTTTATATGGAATTTCAATACAGGTTGAACCGAAGGAGGGTCCCCCAAAAAACACTCATAATTTGATAATGATGTAACTGGCAGAGTAAGTTAGATTTTAAAATAATGCTCCTGAGCAGCATAAATGCTTTGAACATGGCTTGCTTTACTTGGCCCATTTGCAAAAGTGATTGTTTTTTAAAAAGTCAAGAGTGACCCAAAACAGCAAGAAAATCGGAAGCAATGAAATGAGAGGGGGCGGGTGCCAGGGTTGTCCTCATCTTACATAGAACACAGACCATCCCCCTTTGACACAGACGGGTCTTTGTCCCTTTGTTTCTGGAATTAGCTGAGAAGTTCCCTCACCCGGCGCGGGTGGTCTTTTACCCCGCATCAAAATCACTGCCTTGTGGATGAATGTGGAGTATTTTTGGACAGCAATCAGCGTAACAGTATAAATCACAAACAGATGTTTCGCCTTACCAAACTCTGAATAAACTAACAAATCACCATCTCTGTTCTTAATTCTGATTCGTCAGGGCCCTCTTTTTTGCTCTGTAGGAGTCATTTATTCAACTATTCAGCAGAGAACATTCAGATGGGTCCCAGCCTGTGTGGGAGCCCCCTGCCCACACTCACCCCAGGGAGCAGCACCTTGGGGTAGCACCCTGTTGTCTCAGCAGACAGGCAGGAGGGAGCCAGGTGGGGACACCCATGCCCTCTGGAAATGGGCAGTTGGCCATCCCATGAGGAGGAAGGGCCCTTCTAGCCTCTTAGCTGCTGTGGGAGGAGCAGGCCTGGAGGCAGGCCTGGAATCTCCGTATTAGCATTTGTTCCCTCGGGGGTTATCTCTCAAAAGATATGTCACTTCTCTGGTTCTGCTGCGGACGCTCATAAATAATTTAGACTCGCAGGATGCACTGTTATAATTTGGGCCCGTGGTGTGAGGTGGAACATGAGAAAATGCACAGGACGGTCATTTGGGACGCTCACCCTGTGGCCTCCTCTGTTTTTATGGATTGAATGCCTAATCATAGCAGCTTCGGGAGTCACGTCAATAAGGCAATAGTGACGTTGCTCACTGTATCCTCCAAAACAGTGCTTTAAAATTAGACCCTTGTAATTCTCGATGCTTAAATGAAGCAATTCAGCGTTCTGGCAAACACAGTTGTCTTCCTAACTGCTTAGTCCACAGAGCCGAACAGACGTGAACTTTAAAACACCCTCTTTCAGAGATGTGGCCAGCTCCTTATCTTTGGGGCAGTCTTCTCTTTTTCTTTAAACTCCACACTGTCTTTACAAGTCTCAACAAGAGCTGGGGGCCAGGCGGCTCTGGGGCTACACTGGGTGCTAGACGTGGGGGGGGGGGGCTACATCTGGGCTGTTAGCCACGCAAGCCCTTGGGGGGTCTGTGGCACATCCTCTTAAAGACCCTGATCTTCAGGGAAAACTAGAAAACAGCCCAGCATGTAGTTCCACCCTCTTTTATTTTTTTTTAAGGCAACTAAAAATGATAAAACCTGTGTGTTTCCTCTATCGCTCTTTATCAAATGAGAATTGGAACTCAGGTCCTGACACAGGAACAAAAAGGAATTTGCTTAATGAGGCCAAGATCTGCGCCTGCTGTTTGTCTGGGACTGAAGCTCCCAGGCAAGCAGGACTTTCACTGCTAAAACCAGGCAAGTTCTGGGCAACCAGAAAGCCCACCCTCCCTGCTGCTCCCCACACCAGCACCGCCCACCCTGCCCAGGGCGGTGAGGCACCTTTGGGGGAGCCATTCTGTTCTCAGAGCCTCGTGGTGGTGGTTCCAGCTCTGGGACTTGACAGCAGGGAGCCTTCTAGGTCCCCACCACCCACCTCACTGCACAAACGCCGATGTCGACAACCACTTACACGGCAACCTGTTCTCCTTTCTCTCAAAGGCAGGAGAAAAGGCAGGAGTCAATCTGTCCAGGCACACGGGGCGTTAAGCCAAAGGCCGCCCGTCCTGAGCTCATCGGGACCCATCCTAGAGAGCCGCCAGGCCTTCCTCCAGACATCTACATCGGTCCACGAGTTAGCCCAGCGGCTTTCGGGCAGCCGGCTCTCCTTCCACACCTCAGCCACGTCCCTGCACTCCCAGCCCCCGCCCGTCACCACCACGGGCCACCTGAGCGTGCGAGAGCGGGCCGAGGCGCTGATCAGGTCCAGCCTGGGCTCGTCCACCAGCTCTACTCTGAGCTTCCTCTTTGGCAAGAGGAGCTTCTCAAGCGCGCTTGTCATTTCTGGCCTCTCTGCTGCAGAGGGGGGCAACACCAGTGACACGCAGTCATCCAGCAGCGTCAACATCGTGATGGGCCCCTCGGCCAGGGCCGCCAGCCAGGCCACGCGGGTAAGGAGCTCCATGGGATGGGCCAGGGCGTTTGTGTGGGCTCCGGGCCTAAGCACCCCCGTGCACTGCTTGCTTGAAGAATCTACCACCTTCTCCATAGGGTCCCCAGAGTGACACATGTAACTGACAGGAGACGGTTAGCTGTTGTCCAAAGTGCAGGTCTGTAAGACATAACACCAGGCACATGTTATGGGGGCTCACGGATGTGGGGGGAAGTTTACTCACCCACAAGGTGGTACCGAGTCATACTTCATTCTCTTTCTACACTAGTTGCGCTGAGGGAGAGGAAAGGACCCACACCCACCCTGGAGTTACAGTATCAATTCCTGTATACCAGATTTAATTTTAAAGTTCTGGACAGCCTTTTGTTTGTTACATATTTAAACATTAGAGTTTCGAGGACTTCACCCACATAAACTTACTGATCCAGAGTTCTTTGCTAGCTGACATGAGGTGCATACCTGAGATGGTGCATAAGTAAATACCTAGCCGTTCTCTTATGTGCTCTACTTGGGAGGGAAGAAATAAGAGCCACTAAGGGAAAAATTGGTGTCAGATTGGCGATTTCCCATGCTCTGTTTGATTGTCCCGCATTCTCCTGCCCTCAGTCCCTGCTCTTTAAAAAGCACGAGGACAGTCCGATGGACTCTGGTTCTGGGGTAGATGGAGACACTCTTCTCCCTCAGGGAAAAGTGGGACATACAGCGCGCACATTCAGGCCCCTGGAAAGTCAAGCTGGCACAAACCAGCCTAAAGAGAGCCTTGGGGTTTTTGGTGATGGTCTGCCACCTTCCCGCGCAGGCTTCAGGTCTTCCTGGAGCTCCCAGGAAGAGTACACCAGTCAAGAGCTAGGGAAGTGGTTACGTCTGAAGTTTTGACTAAGTTTAGTTAGATAACTAAAGGTCTAATCAGACTTCCTCACTTTTTTCAGTTCCTTAATAAAAATGCACAAAATATCACACCTTTCTCCCACCCCTACTCTGGGTGTAGTTCTCAGAGTCCAGCAAATCCCTTCTAACAAGGACAGTTGAGACCCTTCATCCAAATTAAAAATTATTACTGTTTGGGGCCAAACCTTTAGGGCTTGGCGTTGGTGACAGGGGCTAAGTGTATATGCAATAACAGCGACCCAAACCAGGAGTGCCAGGCACACAATGACTTTTTCCCAAGGTCATCTCTCCCTAGCAGGCACAGATTCCCTGGGAAAGGCCCCTCCATTCAGAGGCAGCCCCTTCCTGCATTAAGCCTGTGGCTTCGCTACATGTCTTTTCCTCCGAGGCCACCCTTTGGTCCTCTGTCACTTGCGCTCCCTGCAATCTGGCTTTAGTACCTACAGTGGCGGGTAAGTTAACAGTGGCGACAGTGTTTGCTGAGCTCCTTGCTGCTTCTCTTTTCCCTTCGGAAGCACTTCTCCAATCCATGTGAACCCACCACGGAAGCCACCGAGCAGGGGCAGCGACGCGACCGCCGTCTGGCTGAGGCCGTGGCAGGGACTGTGGGGGTGATGTGCAGAAGAGCGAGCCAGGAGGATATGGGCCTGGATGACACCACTTCCCAGCAAAGTGCCTCTGATGAGCAATAAGGGAACTCGGGCTGGGAAGAAATAAGGGGAGAAATGGAATCTTCAGAGCTTTACCTCTTTCTCCCTTGTGCTCCTCCAAACCAAAAGGAGCAGATTCTGTGTCCCATGTGAGAGTATTCCCTTGGAAAAATGAGAGCCGCTGTAGAAATCAAAATAACTTTATCTCAGGTCCTTGAAAAAAATCTCACATGATAAAAAAAAAATATATGGACACCGGGCCTCCTTGTCCCCAGCGGGCTCCGGGGCCTGCTGCCCCAGAGCTGTAGGAAGTGGGAGGCACAGAACACTTCAGAATCTGAAAATTCAAACAAAAGCCATGTAATAGCTTAAAGCAAATAGAGTAAGTAGAGCACCTAAGTCTTCGCTGCCCTGATGAAAATGTGACAACTGCATGTTAACAAATGGCTGTTTTCTACATCACTGTTACCATGAAAAAGAAATGAGCAGCGGCACACGTCATGCCATCAACGCACTGTTAAGCTTATGTGTAAAGAACATCTCACTTCTTTCTAATATTTATGCAGATGTTAAAGTAAAACCAGTAACAGCTTTTCTGCAAGAAATGTGATAGTGCATGCAGTCACATCTAAAGCGTTCTGTGAAAGAACCCAGCATTACCTAGCAATGTGTTGAGAAATCTGGTCAAGGCAGGCGTGGAGAGCCCGGCAGGAGTCATGTGACGCACCACTGTAGTCAAAGCTTTTCCTCTGTGCTGGCCTTGCTCGCCCACGCTCCTGTGCGCTTCTCCAAGCCATCCCTGCTGTGGCACTTGCACACGCCTTTGTTTTTGGAATTAAAATGTTTATATTTATTGCTGTGTCCTGTCATTGGAATGCTGCTGAAACTGTCACTTCTGAAAAATGTACCCTTGACCATGAGAATGGCAATTCCGAGACAGCACTTCCCTTTTTTTTTTAGTAGTTTTCTTTTTTTTTTAATATATATTTTTATTGTTACTTATATTTTTTACATTTTGAATTCCCCTTGGGTAACCCACCACCATTTCACCTGTGATCCATCTCCGTGGTCCCTTGTGTTCTTTTCTACTCCATTTTGTGCCCTTATCCTCCCCCTCCCCCCCCACCAAGTGTCTCTCTCCTATTTGGTTTCCCTATATTCCTGTTATAAGTGAAACTATTCGATATTTTTCTCTTTCTTTCTGGAGCGCTTCCCTTTTAAGGTTCCAGCGGGTAAGGAGCTAGCTTTTTCTGACATGAGTGAGGGAAGGCGCCCCAGAACACAGTCCATGAAGAATATCATTGCTGGCCTGTTGAGCCAGCCTTTGTGGAGCTAGAAATACTCAATTTGGAAATAGTCACATGAACTTTTCAAGGAAAAGCTATGTCCCTGAAGATTAATTACTTGGGACAAAAGAGTAGAAAGGTGGGGGAGGCTTGAGAGGTGAGGGGTAAGCAAACAGGCATTGCATTGCACATTTTATGGGCAAAAAGAAATTGGAGCATTGAGTGGTTTTAGAAACAACTTTTGTCCTGTCCCAGGGGGACAGAGAATCCCTTACTCTTTGGAAGCAGATGGTAATCTTCTTCTTCTTTAGTGAAGTAAGAATTACAAATAGGTGGGCTCTATAATCAGAGAAACAGTACGTTATTCTCAGGTCCCTGTGTACTCAGACGTGGTTATTTCTGACTGGTATGCAGGTATTTCATGAGAAGCTTAACCTCGTGAGAACCTTATGGTAGTTCTCTCAGTTGGCCAAACAAAACTTGGCTGGCAGCTCTTCCAATCCTCCCGGGCAATTTTATAGCCAAACCCTAAGGCCCTGATCTGTGAGTATAGCCTTCCCAATTGGGGTGTCTCCTTAAATTCAGCAAGAAAAATGACAAATGCCCAGCAGCAGTCAGTAATCAGCTGACCACTCCTGGGGCATTCAGAAGAAACACAGAAAGCCACCGTGTTCCCCAGAAAGTAAAACCGGTGCAGAAATGGCAATACAAACAAACAGGCGAACATGCCCTGTACTTACCTTCATTCCACAAGAACCAGTCCTGAGCTACTTTTCTGGCTGTTCCATCCTACTTACCTAGTTCTCCAAGCAGCCTTTGAGGAGGCAGCAGAAGGAAATTTCTAGTTTATCATCAACAGTGAGGTCAGACACAAACACAGCTCTGCTTCGTCTATGAAGAGGAACATCGTTTTGAGTGTATGTACCGGGAACAGGCACACACATACCCACAGGGCACATGCCCACGAGAGAGGTCAGTCGGGACACTTGGTGGCTGTCTAGCCAGCGTCAATGATGCATCACACTTTTTTTAATTGTGATAAACAACTTTTATATTTACTACCCGTGAGCTCATTAATCTGGTCTTCAGTCAGCTGTTTACCAAAGTATTCCTTGCAAAATGTTATATTATTAGCCTCCATTTAAAGGAGATTTTCCTAACATGACATTTCTTGCCAGTTATTCAAATTTTTGCCAGCATGCAGCTGGAGAGTTATTTTCTGCATTTGGATGCTGAACAAAATTGTTTCTCCTCTCAAGATAATATAAAAACTGTAGTGCTTGGTTTTATATAAATCATGTGGCTAATCTGGCATTATTGATTCTAAATTTTGCTCTGTGTGTTGAAACCATCTGTGTCTGGCAAGTTGTTTCTAAAATCACTCAATGTTCCAATTTCTTTTTGCCCATAAAATGTGCAATGCAATGCCTGTTTACTTACCCCTCTCCTCTCAGGCCTCCCCACCTTCCCGCTGTTTTGTCCCAAACTCCAGGTACATAGCATCTGCTGTACACACACACACACACACACACACACACACACACACACACACACACACGTCATCTTCCCAGACACAACCATTTAAAAATACAGAGGTAGCTGGAAAGAAGGGGCAAGGCTCATTATACTGTTTCTGGGCTACCATCACCCCAGAGACCATTGATGATTTGAAAGTTGGAAATGAACTTGCTACTTTACTGGGGATCTCTTCTGTCGGTTACGACGACCAGAGAAATTATATTCTATGAATTTAAAAGACTTGTTAACCTCCTTACATGTGTTTCTCTTATTCAGAGGTAAAAAGAAATTACTTTTTTAATATTGTGAGTTAGTGGTTGTTGGTACCATCTGCTAACGGGGAAGAGGAAAGATTCTGTAAACTCATTCTCCAAATCAGTTCTGCTTTGTCTCACCCATGTTATTCTAGCAGATTCTTTATACAGTAATGCCTATGTTAATTTTGCGCTTTTCAAGATGAATTTTTTCTTGAATCAGTAATTCTACCTAACTATGTAATAGGTACTGGATTTTTTTTTTTTTTAATGAAACAGTAGGCAAACTAAGGTGTAAAAGAGAATTCCTGGTGTGTTCCTGCCCCAGCTACTGCTCTCCTTCCTCTCCAAGGGCTCCTGGTCTGGCTAGTGGCATCAACACAGACAGTGCTTGGTCTCTACTTCTAGTCCTGGCCTGTGCTCAGCGAGAGAATGGACCTCAGCTGGCGATTGGCCTCTGCACCTTTTCTCCTTTAATCCTCAGCAGAATGTTCTTCCTATGGGCTGTGCACACTTGGCTCTGAGCTGGAATTATTTGTAAATTCATCTTATTTGATATCATAGCCTGGGTGGTTTATACACAAACATTTATTTCTAACAGTTCTGGAAGTTGGAAAGTCCAAGATCAAGGTGCTAGTGGTTTTGGTGTCTGATGCGTCCCACTTCCTGGTTCATATACAGCAGCCTTCTTCTATGTCCTCACACTACAGAAGGGGTGAGTGAGATCTTTGGGGTCTATTTTATAAGGGCACTGGCCCCCTCATGAGGGTCCCATCCTCATGACAAAATCACCTCCCAAAGTACCCACCTCTAAATATCATCACATTGGTCACATTTCAGCACATGAATTTGTAGGAATATAAACATTTGGACTATAACATTATCCTTCACTGTTCATAAAATACAGCGATTGCATCTGAGATCTTTATAAAGCTCCTTGATCATTAAGTTTGACAAGGTAATACAATAATCACGAAACTTGCCACAGCTGATACTAAGTGTTCTTCGATTTATAGCACCTCCAGTTTGTCACAGCTAAATATCCACTCTGAGTGTACATGATGCACTAAAAAAGACAAAGATGTGGCCTCCCTAGTGGCGCAATGGGTTAACACTTTGTGTGCCGGCCATTTTCTGTGCCACCGCATGAATGGTGTAAGCATTCAATAAAACACACACAACTCCTGAACTACTGGATATTAAAAAAACTGTAATATCTCTCATAAAACACCTTACACTTTCACCAAAACAATATGTAAAGCTTCTAGACTGAGTACGATCAAAGAACGAGCTCCTAGGAGTTCCAAATAACCAACCATGGCGTGAAAAACCAGAGACTAGGTGAACACGTATTAATACGTGAGCGGACCACAAAGTGTTAAATGCAGCACTATGGAGCTGTGGGCATCTGCGGCACGAATTCAATGCCTGGCCAGAGAGATTCCCACAAGGCGCGGCAGACCTCTCCTGCTTGGCCCGCTGCTCCCCTCAGCAGTGTATTCCGTCGTTCTGCCTGTTCTGCTCCCCACTCTATCTTTGGTGAACCCTCTCACCACCCCACACCTCTGGCCTGCACCCCAGCTTGTATGCAAAAATAAATAAATCTTTAAAGAAAATAAAAAAGACAAAGTTGAGACAAGGCCACAGGGGGAGCCCTGGGAAGAGCAAGGGGCCCCAGAGCCATCAGGACTTAGGTAAATCCTAGGTGCCCCAACAAACCTGCTTCTTTACCGTAAGAGTGTGCAAAAGCCCCAGCATCCTATGAATGTCAGGGGTCAGCCTGAATCTCAGTTCCACCTGGAGATTCTAACCTCAAACTCCTCCATAAGCACATTTGGCTTCAGCTCTAGGTGCCTTCCAATGAGCTATTTTACCTTTCTGAATACACTTCATTAGTTTTCTTTCTAATTTGAGACAAAATCAAAATCTATTACGTGGTCATGACTGAAAACACAGAACTCAAAGGAAAGCAAAGGAAAATGCCCTTTACTTCAGAGAAGTGAATCCCGTAGTCACAAAGCACCTTTCTGGGTATGCCAACAAAGGCTCTATCTTGATGCGGTCCCACGTCAGCTGCACCAGACGTGGGTGCTGGCCTTCAAGGAATACAAGGTTGGCATTTTCCCAGTGTGCCTCCCTCCTCCTCCTGCTTTCTCCTGAGGGCTGAGTGGGGGTGTTTGAGTGAGGTGTTTGGGTGAGATGAAAGGGTGAGGTTCCAAGTCTCAGTGAGAAGCCTCTCCCCACTACAGAGGTGGTGCTTGTCCCACATGAAGCTTGCAGATTCTGGTGCTCAGCACTCCTCTGTCCCAGTGAGTGTTGAAGTCCCCAGGGCTTACCAGACATCATGAGCTTGGCACCCCTGAAGAACCCAACCCACCACAGGCAGTGGGCCAGAGATGCCCTCTTTGTCATACAGAACAGGTCCCCCTTTTTAAAGGATTTGTTCATGATCTATTAGGCCTTCCCGTGTGATCCCTCAAAGGCTTGGCAAATCCAGGTCAAGCTTTATAAAGTTACCTTGGGATAAAGAGCTGAGCAGACACTAACCTAAGAGCCTGTCAGGACCACACACCCTTGCCTTGGTGTAGAAATGGGAGAGCTCCCTGCACCCCTACTGTGTCCAGCGCCCAGCCCACAGTTCACCTCATACCACACAGGGCAGGAATGGGCCATGGTTACCGACAGCACCCCAGCTGGGTTTGTAGCTAAGGAGAGTTACTAAAACATCCTAAAAATTCATAGGTCATCAAAAAATGGCCTAAAAACAATGATTGAATTTACCATTCCAGTACCACCAACCAGTAGGAGGTCAGTTTTTATCCTCTCTGAATTTTGGAGTTTCAGCATTCTTCGCTACTGACCTGCCGTGACCGATGCCTCCCCTACACGTAACTCCTGTCCGACACCAGGCACTCCCCAGGGGCCATGCAGACGGCAGGTAACTGCTTCCATCCACATGTGGTTTGACCTCTGCCGTCCACACTCATTTGCCCCTTTTGCTGGAAGGGAAACGAGGTGTACTGTATGTCAAAATGAATGTGGCCAAAGAGGGGGCCCACAGCTTCTGAGTGTCCAACGCTATGGACATTTCTAAACACTGCTTGTCCCTCCCACAGAAGAACTCGCTGCCAGTCACCATTATATTCCTGTTTACTTTATTAGGCAACAAGCAAACGCATAAACAGTAAGGGGAGGACCTACAATGGTGTTCTTTTGAAATAATTTCAGAAATCAAGTAACTGTTGTCATTCATTTGCATGAGACTGCACTGCACCTGGAGAGGGACCTCATTTTCATGACATGCAAAATTGATTAGGCAGTGAGGTCTCTTCGCCCCCTTCTCTGAGCACATTTATAAACTTCAATGGGGGCAATTCTGTCTAATACTTGGAAAACTATTTTTCATGTTGTAATTTACCCAAATCATACGCACAACTGCAAGAGGAAATAAACAGAAATCTCTGGGCATAAATAAGCCACAATGGATTGTTAATCTTGTAGTCAATTCCACATTAAGGCTAATTTGATCTTTTAAACATTTTATGGAAACCAGCTGTCAGACTTCCTTTGGCAAAGCCCACAAACTTTCAAAGACCCGAGGCATAAAAACTTGACAGGCCACTGAACGGGCACCTCTTGAACAGGCACATTTCTTCAAGTGCAGGAAACCAGGAACGCAAAACGTCACTTCCTGCTGCCCTGCACCCACGTCACAATATCTGGCAAAAGGTGGTTTCTGTTTTCCTTGGTGACCTGTGGGAAGAAGCAAGAGATGGGGCTTCAGAATTCCTTTCCTTTCTCCTCCATCCACTGATCAGTAATATTCTAAAAGAAAAGCATGGAAGACCAGCAGAGGGTGAGGTATATTTGGGGGCCAACAGGAAGCCCAGCTCCTCGAGGGCAGACAGCAGGACAGGATGGAGGAATCCCACGCCAGCTGCTGCAGAGCGAGCCTCCTCAAGTGCAAGGGGGTTCTGATGACAGTGGATTTTAACCATGAAAGGAGTTGTGACTTGAGCCTTGTGCGAGGCCCTCTGGGCTAGAAGGCGGGTGCAGGAAGATGGGGTGGGACCTGGCCTGAGCAGAGGACGTGGCTGAGAAGCCAGGAGGAGGGCTGCCTTGCAGGTGGGCTCACTAAGAGCAACCCACTCACTGGCCGTGAGGCACACTCAGATTTCTGGGAGTCACGGACCTGGTCCCGCTGCACACTGCACCTCAGGTTGCCGACACCTGGCACACAGGAGGTGCCAACAAATGTCTGCTGAGGAAGTGCCCAGCACAATTCACCAGCTTTGGTTCTGCAGCCTCCACTCATCCTTACAAGATTTTCTTTTGGGAGGCAACCAACTAGAAAACCAGCCCTCGGGCAAGGAGTGCAAGCCGCCTGGAAACCTTCCTGAGAATTTGAATCCTGAAGTGAGCCGAGCAGCAAAGGGCTGAGGCGCACCCCCTACTAGCAGTGTGTGAGGACACCATCCACTGGCCACGTCACTCCGCAGGGCAGCTCTGGCACTGGTGAAATGAGCAGCATCAGCTTTGCCTTCTGGAAGACAAACCTCACCACCTTAGAAAGTTCTTTGCTGGTATTTTGCTTAAATTAACTGAGGTCCATTTCTGCTTTTGCATTCAAGGAAATCCCGATGTGACAAGGAGGAAAGAGGGAGGCAAGCAGGCAGTGATGGGAACTCAGCGGGCTGGTTGGGGAGTCTCATGTGGCTTTAGCAGCAGGGTGGAAAAGGACAGGTGACATAATGCCCAGCTGGGATCCCCCTTCCTCCACCCTCCCGCTTCCTTCACTAGGAAGTCACCCAGCTCTGCCTTCGAGTCTGTGAGAGTGCACCATATTCCTCAAGAGGAGATTTCAGAGGTGAAGGGCATCTGAGGCCACTTCTTTTTCTCTAAATATTTATTTTATCGCCTCCTTTAAAAGGATGAGATGTTAGCAGAGAGGAGAGATGTAGAGGAAAGAGAGAGGGAAGAAGAGCGAAGGGCGGGGGGTGGGGGAAGAACTAACTGACCCTAAGCTTGCAAGGGGGAGTGCCATGTGCTCCCCAGAGTCACTACCGCCTCGAACGTCCCTGAGGAGACACTTCTCTGTCCAGCTATTAAAAGGAGCCGCCGCAGGTGGATCCTGAGCACTCACCTGACTTCACCAGTTCTGCACGGGACAGTTCTGATGTGGCCCCACCGTGAATGTAAACTGCAGCAGCTATAATTTACAGATAACAGAATCAGCACTCTGCAGTGAGGATGGAAGAAGGGACAGTCTCTCCTGTGGGTCATCACTAAGGCATCGTTTTTATTCTTTAACTCCCTAAACCCTGTGATGGAATAGTTGGGGGACATAGGAAGGGAAGCCAAGAGTGGCAGGAAACCCCATTACCCACAATACCAGTTGTAAGTGGGGGCCAAGGCTTGCAGAGAAATCAGATTTAACAGATGTGAGGCACAAAGATAATAAAAAATAGGAGCCCAAAGACCCTGACACGGCACACAGCCACAGACCCACACCTCAGGGAAATGCCTTGTCATCTAAGCATCACACGCTGCAGCCCTGGATTCCATACAGAGCTCCTAAGACTCAATCTTGTTTCATTTCAATTTCACACCGGGCCCCTGTGGTAAATGAGACCCGCATGATTATCCCCGTTTCACACCAGACTAAGCACAGGAGGATAAGAGCTTGCCAAAGGCTGATGGGCATCACCCAGGGGTCTTGGGGAGTTGGTGCCTGCCCTGCCGAGCTCCCCTTCCTCCCTCCTCGGTAACTGGTGGGGGCTAAGGGCGGTACAGAAGGAATAGTGCCAAATGCCCCCAACACTCTGCTCTTTCCAAGCCTCAGCTGGACATGAAAAGAAGAAATACAAGAACTGGAAAAGACATTCTAAGAACATTTTCTCATTAAAAATTAGTGAACAGAATGCAATGGTTACATTAATATTTTGCTACCCCCCTTTGACCTTCCTAAGATTATGTCTGAAAAGCATGCGGTGAGATGTATGTGAAACTGACAACTGTGTTATTCTGTTTCTTGTACCACAAAGACAAACTCCCAAAGACAAGAATAAGCATCATCTGTCAACCTCAGGGGCCTGTCCCTTTATGTGAGTCCAGGTTACTTTTTATTCGGTCACCACAATTTTGGCTTAGAAAGTCTTTCCTGAGTGGCTAATTAAAAGAGGAAAGTGGGGGTTAGGAACTGTGAAAGGAGGGGAAGAAAGCTGCAGGGAGGAACAGAGTTGCCCTGCCCCCCTCCTTTCTGTACTGTAGCCTTAAGCCAGAGAAAAGGAAGTCCAGTGAATCTCTACCCAGTGCAGGGGCTGTAGAAGGGGAGTAACCCAGTGGTCTGTGGGTGGAGAAGAGATCAGACCCTGTGCTCCATGGGGACCGGGTGGGACCAGAACTGCATCTCATTCATCTCCTCAGGCAGAGTGGGTACCTGATAAATGTTTATTAAATTCTAAGCTGAGGGGGGCCTTTGAAATACAGTGGATAAGTAAAGATTACAAAGACTGATCATCTTAAGCATCCAAGTTGCTCTGTGCCTCCTGGGGACACAGAAAGGCCTCAGAGTGAGTCCAAGGTCAGTAACTCTGGCCATAAATTCAGGAAAGCTGTAAACATCCGGATAGAGGGAAAACATGCCTCTCTCTATGTATACTGGGCAAGAAAGTAAAACAAAATCACCCTCATTTCCTTGAAACTGTGTGGGGAAGACCCAGAAAAGTTTCTAATAGACAACGGATTACAAAAAGAATTAATGTGACAACACTTTATTATTGTAAGTTAACATATTGCTAGTCTGTTTGTTTCATGTTTTATTTCAACATATTGAACCTAAAAATAGGATCATTCATGAATCCACAAGCTCTAGCTCTACTTTTTCTCGAAAGTTGAAGCTTCTAAACTAAGAACTACTTGGGGTTCTTCACAACCCAGATTCAAAGCCACGATGCCACATCTCCCTGGAGGAGAAAAAGTGTTTACAGAAAACTGCTTAATTTAGATATAAATCATATGCCATAAAATTCAACCCCTAACTGGGCATAATTCAGGGGTTTTTAATAGATTCACAATTATGCAGTCATCAGCACTGTCTACTTAGAATATTTTCATCACCACCCCCATTATCTCCATTCTCATTCAGCACATCCTCCCCAGCCTGTCCCCCCAGGTCCTTGACAACCACTATTTTCTGTCTCTATAAATTTGCCTGTTTTGAACATATGAATGGAGCTTCATTCACTGAACATAATATGAACTCAGTGACTCTTCGATTCTGTAGTGCCTATCACTACTCCATTCCTTCCTACTATCAAAAGACAGCTGGTTGTATGTGGAGACCACATTCTATTTGTGCGTCCATCAGCTCATGGACATTGGGTTGTTCCCACTCTGGCTATTATGAGCAATGCTACTATGAACACATACGTACAAGTTTTGTGTCTATTCCCACCTATAGGTATATACCTACAAGTGGAATTGCTGGGTTATATGGTAACTTCAATTTTACCTTTTTGAGGAACTGCTCAACTATTTTCCACACTTTTACCCTCCTAGCAGCAGTGTATGAGAGTTCTAACTTCACGTCCTCACCAACACTTTGTATTTTCCAATGCTTTTCTTAAATTTTATGATAGCCAGCCTAGTGGGTGTGAAGTGGTACCTAATTATAGTTTTGATTTGCACTGATGCTGCTAATTGCATTGATGTTGCATTGATGTTGCACATCTTTTTAAGGCTTACTGGTTATGTGTCTGTTCTTGGAGGCATGCCTAGTCAGAACCTTTGCCCATTTTCTAACTAGTTCGTCTTTTTATTAAGTTATAAGAGTTGCCAGTATATGCCGGGATACAATTCCCTGAGCACATATAATTTGTAAATACTTTCTCCCATTTGTAGGTGGGCATTTTACTTTCTTGGTGTCCTTTTAAGCACAAAATTTTAAGTATTACAGTTTATCCTTTTGTCACTTATACTTTTGGTGGTATATCAAATAAGACTGTCCAACTCAAGTTTACAAAGATTTACTTAGATATATTTGCTAAGAGTTATATAGTTTTAGTTTAGTTTTTTTGTTTGTAACATTGGTTTACAACACTGGTTTACAACAATCATAGAGTTATGGTATATGATTTATATGTAAATTAAGCAGGGGAGCAGGGACACACCTCCCCAGATGTATGTCACCACAATCCACCCAGCATCAAAGCACCCACAGTCCTGTACTAGGCGGGTGGGTCACTCCTCACTGTGTCCCCACACTCCCTTACTCCCTCTCTAGTAGCCTAAATTCTGAAGTGATATTTCCAGGATTTGTTTTGGCTTAGTTTCATCAGTTCCTTTGTTTTATTTCTCTGTTTTCCACATGAGTGAAATTACCTGGTCTTGGTCTTTCTTCCTCTGACTTAATTTCACTTGGTATCATCCCTTCCAAGTCCATCCATGTTGTCTAAATGGCAAGGGTTCGTTTCTTTTTCTTTTTTTTTTTTTAAGATTTATTTTTTATTTACATACAAGCTGGGGTACAGGCCAGAGGCATGGGGCGGCGAGAGGGTTCACCAGAGCCAGAGCAGGGAGCAGAACAGGCAGATCAGAAATACACTGCTGAGGGGAGCAGCGGGCGAGGCAGGAGAGGTCTGCCGCACCATGTGGGATTCTCCCCGGCCGGGCGTTGAACTCGCGTCGCCGCTGCCGACAGCTCCACAGCGCAGCGCTCAACCGCTGCGCCACCGGGGAGGCCAAGGGTTCGTTTCTTTTTATAGGCTGAGTAGTTTTCCATCATGTGTATACACAACTTCTTAAATGTTTGTTCAGATTTTGTTTTCTAGCCCCTATACTAAAAGGTCCACCCCATGAGGGCAAGGACTTGATCAGTCTCATTTATCACCAAGACTTAGAATGCGGCCTTAGATGGCACCGTTTACCAAATGAATGAAGGCATAAATGAAGGTATACAGAAACAAACTCTTCCAAGTCAGGCTGGTCTAACCCTAATGGGTGTTTACTATCCCCAATGTACCCCAGGACACTCCAGTGACAACATGTGGATGTCCCCCGAAGATCAGCTGGCTACAGTGACATTTTAACAAGGGATGTAAGGTGTTCGCTGGCACTTGCAGTTAGAGCTCACTCCCTACCTGCCCCAACAGGAATGACCTCACAAGAATGACTAGTCAGTTCACCTGGCACTTGCAAGGCCAGTGAGCTTCTAAACTTGGGGGGGGGGGGAGAGGGATGGGCAGAGGGAGAGCATAGCGGGTAAGAGGCATGAGGGATATGAGCAGAACTCACAATCTAAGGTGGAGGAGAACAGGACAGTATTTGACTAAGGACAGAAAGAAACAGAGAAGAAAAGGCAAGTGTTTCGGTACAGTGTCAGCAGTGCTAGCAGAGACCCTTACAACTGGCCTGGACACCATCATTGGCTAATATGACAGAACTACTCATTTGTCACACATGGTCTACCACCAGGCTTCTCCAAGTCTAAGGGGCCTAAATACCATCAGAGAGCTTATTAAACAGATTAAACAGATTACTAGGCTATTGCCCAGAGAATGCAATTCATTAGGTCAGGGTGGGCCTGACAGCACTGCAAGCCTTGCAAGCTCCTGAGTGAGACCCACGCTGCTGGTAGCAAGACTGTGCTGTCCATGTAGCTCCTGAGTACCTGAAATATGGCCAGTGTGACTGAGGAACTAAATTTTTCATTTTATTTAATGTAATTTTTTTTAACAGAGATAAAGAGCCACATGTAGCTAATAGCTATTGCATTTGTACAATGCAGACAGTACATTTCCATCACTGTGGAAAGTGCTATTGGACAGAGCTACTCTACGGTATCTGGAAGCTCTGCTGAAAACTGTAATTGTAGCCTCTTCTCTCCTACATCCCAACTTGGTAACACCCTAAGGAGAGATGCAGTTAGGCCAAGAGTACCTACTGCTCGGGCAAGTCTGATGCTGACGAGATCCTGGCATCTGGTGGGAAAGGCAGAGGCAGAGTGCAGGCAGAGCAGCGGACAGTTGAGAGCCTTTGCAGATAAGGAAAACTGGCTGTGTCAAATGAAGAGTGAAGAGCAACCTCTGAGCCACTGGGTGGCGCTCATAGCCTCCTCTCTGGTAGAAGGTGGAGCTTTCCAGTCTCCACCTCCTGAGTGCGGGTTGATGGGAAAAAGGACTAAGCGAAGGCTTTCGGCAGGCAAGCTGCTGGGGCTTTGGCAGTTAAACTGCTGCTGAGGAGGGGTGTCTGTGGAGAAGTCACTAGCTCACCACATGGGGCTTTAGCTTGGACCTTGGTATCTTCTCAGCAGATGCTGTCTGGGAAAGGACAGACATAGCACCTGGCCACATACCAGCCTGAATATTCTGTCTTTTTCTCTCTTGCTCTCTTTCCCGTCTCCTTTTTTCACTCCCTGTGTAAGTAAATGCCGTTATTGTTTCTGACTGTGCATCTGCTTTTAAGTATTCTGTATTCTAAAGCATGTGGGTGTGGACTGGGTCAACCCAGTTCCCCTGGGTTTGCTCAGTTTCAGCTGTACTCACATTGAACAATTTAATGTCGTTTCTGTTTCGTATTTCTTCCACAAGGGCCAGAGGTTTTCCTTTCGGTATTGGGATGGTGCCGAGGACTACAGTCCCTGGGGTGGACAGTGTCTGACGAACAGCCTGGATGAAAGGCTGACTGAAGAGCTCCATCTTCCCAATCTCATCAATGACACACACTCCATACTCAGGGCCACTTCTGGAACCTGCCTACAGATGACAAAGACATTAATTGGGACACTAGAGTCACATTAGGCAAAAGGCCCAGGGGTCCTCATCCCCAATCACTCACCAACCAACAGTTATACCAAGGTGAGTGAACTACACTTTGGAAGTCAGTCCCACAGTCCACATGGAACAATTAATTAGCAAATTAATCTGGAAGGACCCCTTTGGAGAGGGCAGCATCCAGAAAATTCAATTCCCTGAGCCATCCAGTTTTCCTGGCAATTGTTCCTTCTCTAGAAGTGGTTCCAATATAACCAAGCTTTATATTTATATATATCCAGAAAAAAAGTAGGACCCAAATGCCTCAGGTATAAAAGAAATGAGACAACTGGCCTGGGAACTTTTTATTAATGCTACCCTCTTTTCTTTTTTTTTCAATTTTGAGTCACATAAGACTCACTATCTTCTGGGAAGAGTAACTGCTGCAGGAAGATACCTGTGTATTTCATAATCTGCACTATGAGGGGAAGAAAAAAGTGAAAATTAAAAGATATTTTGAAAAGTTAAAAAAAAAGTAAGCAGGACTTTTGCCCGTTAAGTCCCTTTTTAATGACTGATACCCACTTATGGACATTACTTCCTTGAAAAGCCCACAGGAACAGGCAAGCAACCAGATCCCAAGAGGGTTAACGATAGCCAGGTCCTGAAAGTCACACTCTATGTAGACCTCACCCACGCAGTACCAACCATATTGGTCTGTGTGGCTGCTAGAATAGAGCAGAACTGATTCTAAGATTAGGTAAAACAGACTACTATTTCCTTATAGAGGTTCCTGAAAAAAAAAAAAAAAGAAATTCCACATGATACATTATCCCACGTCTGGGTATTTACCCTAAGAACACGGAAACATGAATTCAAAGGGATAGATGCACCCCCATTATTCATCACAGCATTATTCACAACAGCCAATAGCTAGAAACAATACAAGTGCCCAATTACCCACAACTAGATAAGGATTATTATTATTTAAAAAAAGAAGAAATATTGCATTTGCAACAATACGGATGAGCTTAGAGAGTATTATGCTAAGTAAAATAAGTCAGAGGGATAAAGACAAACTGATTTCACTCATAATTAGAAGATAAACAAAACAAGGAAACAAAACAAAAACTCTTAGAATACAAGAACAAAACAGTGGTTACCAGAAGAGAAGAGAAAGGGAGGGGGGGAACTTGGATAAAAGATACCAATTGCAGGAAAACAAAACTAGACCTTTAGCAGGGAGCACAATGTAGCAGACACAGGTATTAATATACAAAATTGTACACATGAAACATATGTAATAACATAAACCATGTTACCCCAATTAAAAACAAAGACTACTGTTTCCAGCTTGGTCTTAATCTCTGTCTCTGAGACCACTCATTCCAGAATAGCACTGCCCTGCTGTGCGGACACTCTGGCAGTAGATGGCGAGACCCCTGTGCCAAGGATCCCAGCAACCACAGGCTGAACTGGCATGTGGACCTTTCCTAGTCCAGCTAGGTGACTGCCGCCCAGCCAACACTTGACCTTGAGCCTGAACCACCCAACTAAGCCCATTCCTGGCTTCCTGACTCAGGGAAACTATGAGAGACGATAAATATTTGTTGTTTTAAACTGCTAAATTTTGGTGTAGTGTGCTACAGATTAAATATGTCCTTTCCAGAAAGTCTTCCTAGAGAAAGCTGCTATGACTTTGAATAGTTTCTCTAGCGCAGGGACAAAATAGAACATATAATAAATACTTGACTGAATGCTGAGTGACAAGCATATCTTATTTTATTTATTTAACATTCTTGCTTATTTTTTCACAATGTAGAATTTCTCCCCTCAGGTGCAGTTACCATAGTTTTCCCACCACCAAAGTACCCACAATCTTCCACCACACTCCACTGTGCTATCATCCCCCTCCCCCCTATAGCCCTAGCCCTGTCTCTACTCCCCACCCGCCAATGTCTCAGATCTATGGTCTGCTTTCAAGGGTCAGTCTCACAGCTTGTCTTTGTCTGATCCATTGTGACAAGCACATTTTACATATCTGTGAATAAATGATTATTTTGCAACCTGTATGTAAAGCAGATTGACTAAGTACTTTTTGCTTTACTTCCTAAGACTCCTTGAATGATGACATCAATACATTATCAGAATGTCTGGTTGAGTTAAGCTAAAGTTTGCTCCACCAAACTATAGCTGCCCAAAGCTATACTACACTGTGCCCTATGTTGAGGTGCATGCGGTAGACAGTGGTAGGAGGGGCTGAGGGGTAGACCCTAAAGCTTAGCATAGTGCCCAGAGGGGTGGGGATTTTGTTAAACAGCTGAGAGATCCTAAGCCAGGGAGGATCCCAAGTCATGCTTGAAAGGCCACTAGCTGCCTGGAGTCAAGAAGACAAGTGAGAGATCTCAACATAGACATGCAATTGTAGGGGCGAAACCCAGAGCAACTGGAGGGAAGCATTAGAGCAGAGGTTTTCAGACTTTTATGTAAGTGGCACTTTCTTTATTTTCCTACTTAATATCATATACATGTAATATAGTTCCCCACTCATTTTATTAGCAGAAAGAATGGAAGGGCTCCATTGTAATTGTCCGAGGATGAGAGGTCTAAATAATCACTCAAACTTCTGTGTTTCTAATGCACTTTATTCCTTCGTCCAAAACCAAGGTCACACCGGGAGAAACAAAGCAGCTATCAGCCACCTGGTCGTCAGCATACAGACAGAAAACACCAGAAGGGCAAGCTGTTTCAACTGACCTGACACTTATCAAGGAGTATTTGGGACATTTTGCTGCCTCTAGGGACTATGGATAATCATTGATGTGGTCTTTCCAGCAACTAAGAGTCAGAACTCCACTCTGGCACATCAAAATGAAAGTTTTGAATGAAGTCAGTTTAGACAAAGGGAAGCAATGTGAGTGCCCAGTAGTCAAATGCAGCGGGGCACAGATGTAAATACACGAGTGGGTACAAACATAAAGCACAGGGCTCTACAAATGCCCTTCCTTTGACTCTGATGAACGTTCCCTTACCTGCCTGAATCTTCTGCGCAGGTATCTGGACGTACCCGCCCGCATACATTATTTTCTACCAACTGGAAATGCTTGTTTTAAAATCTTAGCTTAAATAAAATCTCTATGTGGTACAGAATGAGGGACTTTTTTGTTTAACCAGAAACTCTAGGAATAACAAAGCAAGTCTGAGATTTTCAATGAAAAAGGAAGCTATTGTTGTTCTTTTGAGAGACAGACAGCAGATGCCAAGTCACTCAGAAGCCTGTAAATAATTTGCTTATTTTCCTAAATAACAAATGAACATGTATCAAGAACCTAAAAGAACCACTGTTATGTTAAAAATTATTTTATCTCTATGTAAACGAAGCAATTTTAGAAGATAACAAAATATAAGCCAGTAAACAAACATGACTGTGTTTACACTGCTCGGATTTCTCTTCTGAGCTGATCAAGATGGCCCGGCAGCTCAGGTTTGAAGCCAGCAGGACCTGCCGTTTCCAGTGGTGGGAAGTAAAAATGGGCTGCTGGGCTAACTACAGCTGAGCAGATGAGGAGTGTGTGAAGAACTTCAGGCTCTGAGCACACTATCTGGGGTGCAGTCTTCCTCCCTTGCACCCCCTCTCTCCCAGGGGGACAATACACACAGCATCATTACTGAGGGGCCTGCTGCAGCTTTCTGTGTCATCACACCCCTCTTTTAGGCTTACATTTCAGTAGATCACACATTTTCACTGTCACAGAGGGTGAGAAAAGTGTCTCTGTGCAAAGCCTATTTTAGTTCCTATGTTCTAAGGGAGAAGATATTTCCTTAGAATGAAGTCCTAAATTGACTGGCCAGAGGTGAGAGAAGCTATGAATAATTTTATACTTTGGTTGCACTCAGCTCGTTTGCTTTCCAGAAAGACTAAATCGATTCAGAGCAACAACAAAATATCTTTGTACCAGTTATGCCACAGACCTGAAAATAGTGTGATCTCTCTGTTCTCTGTTTAATTTGTGTATACTTTTAAGACCACAAAGAAAATGTAAACCTAAAATAAGCAATTTCATTTAACCAAAATTGGGAAACTAGGAAAAGCTAACTAAAGTAGTCTTTGCATAATTCTGAATTATTTACATAACAAGTGTTATTGGAGGTATTAATTTTTTTTTTCATATGCAACACACAAACTCATTTCTGAGCTTGCCTGCCTGGGACAGCAAATACCAGAAGCCATGGGAGAGAAGGGGCAGGGATATCTGCCCAAAGCCAGGTAGCAGAACTGAAGCCTCCCCCCAAATAGCCACAAGTTCTGGGGAATCCAGAAAGACAAATGGTGAAAACAGCAGCCACGGCATAGCAAGCCCACAATTGACCTTAAGTTATTAAGCTAAAAATGCAGAGCTGCAATTAGACCTTTATGTGTATTTATGACAAGTCCAGAAGCTTCAGAATTCCTTAGTAGTCTGGTGGCGTGCTGACTGTGTGTCCCCAGAGTGAAAACCCAGGCTGGCGGCCAGGATAAGATGTCTAGACTGCCCGACACGCCCTGCAGCCCAGCCCTTCCCCAATTAGGACACACGCTGGGCGGAAGCTGCCCCTTCCCACATGCCAGAGATCCTTGCTCAGGTCAGCAGATTAGTTCTGATGTGCCCTCTCAATGTCCTCACTGGCCTCCCGAGGACTCACCCACATGAGCACCTGACCACAGAACACCCTGGTATTTTCTAAGCTCCAGGGACTATTTATTCTAGGCCTGAAACACCATTTAATGGCGGACAGTCAGCCCAGTGGGACCAGGAACCCAATACGCCTCCTGATCCCAGCACCTAGGGGCCAGCATTGATGCTGGGCTCATGGGTTCCATGACAGATTTTTCTACTCGCTCTGGCTCCCAGGGTCCCAGCAAACACAAGTGAGACTGCTGATGCATCACTTTACTTAATTTCTCAAGAAAAATAATCAGAACTCTCCCTATGTTTGCACCTTTTAGAATGCAGAAACTACTTACTATACAAGCACTGTGGCATTCAGTTCTAATAATTTCATGTTGCACCTCTGTTTTAGAGAGAAGGAAAGGATATCAGAGATCAAGTGATTTATCCAAAGTGACAGAGCAGGGGTCAAACTCAGGACCCTCTGACACTAAAACTCTCTCCTCTACCCCATGTGCAACACCACCTGCACACATTCAATACGAAGGAATCTAGTAATTCTTCCTAACCATCGAAAGACTACTCTTCCCTTTAGTTCCCTTTAGTGCTTTAGTTTCTGGAGTCTATAAGGTATAGCCATGAAAACCCTAGTTAAAAAAAAAAAAAAAAAAAAACTATTCCTATGACTTGCAGTAATTATATATTTGGCAGTCTCAAAACAACTCATATCACAAACATCGTTTTACCAAGCAGAGAACTCAATAATGGTCAAGTACACAGGGCAGATGTGACTGCAGGTGAAGGGTCCTGGACTGGGAGCACACAGCACAGGAGACAGGGTTAGGGACACCAGTTTGTACTAACTTCTGCCACTTCCTTATTAGCTGGCAGTGTTTAGCATAACTACTTCTTTTTTTTTTTTTACATCCACTTGCTTAGGTAGAAATTTTAATCAGTATTTAAGCATTTGTTAAAGGTTTGGTGTCTTGGCTCTCTAATATCCTTTTATTAGAAACTGCCCAGAGGAGAGAGTAAAGTGACTATTTCTCCTACAGTAAAACGGTAATGATAACTTGTCTAATTAATGAGATAACTGGATACAAAAAGAGGCACGCAACTTAGACTAATCATTAAGGGTCAACCATTAAGGGTCTTTTTTAAACTGAAGTATAACTGACATAGAACATATAAGTCTCAGGTGTACCTAATGACCTATTTGTACACACAATATGGCTTTTCCAGTTCAGTGTTTGAATGTAGAGATGTTAGGTTTGTTAGTTATTGCTATAGAAAGTATTTCAAAAGGCAGTCGTTAAATTTGCTTTCTGTTAAAGGCCTCCGGAGATGACTGTTTTCATCTTCAGATAATCTAATATAGTGTAAAGAAATCAAATTGGGAGAAATTTTGATGAGTAGCATGTGCATGGTCTTACAATGTCTCCCCACTCAAACAAATAATGAATATACAGTGAAGAAGATGAATAATTACTTGATCAGGCACGCAAAGTCTCAACATTACTTGCTTCCAGAGGAGAGAACTAAAATGCATCAGCATTTATGCAGCATTCTAGTTGAATCTAGTCATGGAGAAACATCATAAACCCCCAAACAGGAGTGTCCAATTAAAGAAGAACTGTATTCTTCAAAAATGCCAAGGTCATATAAGACAAAGAATAACTAAGTAGGGCTCCAGATTAAAGAAGGCCATAGAGATATGAAGACTAAACACAACATAACTTGGCCTTAGACTGGAGGAAAAGAAATGTAACAGAGAATGTTAAATCAGTTGACAAACTGGCTTAAGAATGGTAGAATGGTAGACTAGATCAAAGCATTTTCTCAGTGTAAAATTAACTGAAGTTGACCACTGAGGCTGTACTGATTATACAGGAGCATATTTTATTATTAAGAAAAATATACTGAACATTTAAGTACCCTGATGATTGCAACATACTTTCAAGTGGTTCCTCCCCAACAATGTAAATTTATATAATTAAACACACACACAGAGTGAACAATATGACAAATGTGAAAAATAGGTTACTCTGTGTATCAAGTAATAGAAAGGTGATCTTGCACTATATTATTATTACTATTATTTCCTCCAAGAGTTAAAATTATATCAAAATAAAGTTAAAAGAAATTAGAATCAATACCAAAAAAGGCTCACTTGCATACATTCTTAAATCATATTCAAAAAAACAACTAACCCATCACATGGAAACCTTCAGAGGAATGGAGGGCTTTAGACAGATGTGTATGGAGAGTCAAAGATATCTTGGGAACTGGACAATTTGGATGAATAAAAGTGAGGAAGGCAACACTTTATACAAACTCTACCCCAGTCCCACATTTTTTTGGAGCAGACTGTAAGAAGACTCGCACTACTCACAATAGCCAACATACAGAAACAACCTAAGTGTCCGAGGACAGAGAGTGGATTAAGACGACGTGGTATCCGTACACAAAGAGATGAACTGTTCCCATTTGCAACAACTGGGATGGAACTGGAGGGGATGATCCTAAATGAAATTAAGTCAGAAGGAAAAAGACAAATACTGACAGTTTCACTTACATGTGGAATACAGAAAAAGAAAACACGGGGTCAGATAAAATCAAACCAATAACAAAATCTAGAAATTTGACTGTAGAATTGAGGCTAACAGAGGGGGAAAAAGGAGGGTAGAGGTCAAAGGTGGAGGGTGCCCAATGGACTATGGTGAAGGACTCTGGGCGCTTCGGTGGTGGGTGTGGTATGGAAAACACATCTCAAGAGGTGGGATCCTATACCTCTGAGTCATAGTCAGTGTTATAAACCAATGTTACCTCAATTAAAAATAATAATAAAATTAACAAACAATTAAAATACAGGGTAGAAGGCCGCTCAGCATCTAAGTTCACAGTACCTCACCAAGGCCAGTAGTATAAAATACTGAAACATCAGTTGAGGAATTAGAATTACGAGTAAGGGTTATGACAAACCCTGCAAGATGAACTGTAGAGTCAACCGTAAGTTTAATTTTCAGTTCATTTACCTATTTTGATTCACTGCAGGAAACTGTGCATTGACGATTTTAAAAATTGATTGTTAAGTATGTACCAGATAGTTTTTAATTCCCTGGCTGATCTTGCAATATATACATGATTGTGAGGTATAGAAATAAAAGGAAGGAAGAACAAAGAAACAAATATCATATCTGCTAATAATAAAGGAAATTCTAAAACAATGCTTGGACTTTTTGTCAACCTTTTAAGAATGAATTCCAGCCAGACCTTGATTTTTCTAAATTCCTTCTAAAGCCCAGTGGCCTGAAAGTACTAAGAGGCACTTCTAGGTCAAGTGATAAAAAAGAATAACCTTTCCCTAGACAGCTATTCTCTCACCTTCAAATGAAGTTTCAAAGATTTGAAGCAGAGTTTTATCTCAGAATCAAAAGCAGGTTCTGCTCTCAAAAACAAATACACATTGAAAGGCTTTTTTTGATCAAAACAAGGAAATAAAAGGTTCAAACTATATTGATTTTCACTGGGTGTCTAGCTTGCTATTCCTTCCATGGATCTTTATTAAAAAAATGACACTGTCTAGCCAAGAAAATAGAGCTCTAAATAGATGTCTACTGTTCTTTAAAACATTAAAATCTACTGTTACTTTTCTGTGTGAACAGAAGATACATTGAGAACCCACAAAATGTTAAATCCTACAGTGCATCAAAATCAAAGTATTCGGTGTAGCTGTCAAGATCATTATGGAAAAGGCCAGTGTCATCCTATCGGCCGTCATCTTTTTATTTAAAAAAAAAAAAAAAACAGAAAAAAAAAACACCCTAGTTACAGCAGCATCAGAAGAGACCTGTGAATAGCTTTACCAAAAAATTTAAAGAATGAGAGACTGTTTTTTGTGGAGATTATATGAAAAATTAAGATAGTCTTTACATCAAAATAACTAATTTTGTATATTTCTAATCACTCCATATAAGACTTTTTTATAATGGACAATAAAGTCTTGATTCCACAATAAAAGCCAGCTCTACCACTAGTAAGTCAGCTGTTCCTGGGAAAGTTACTTGCTATACTATGCCTCCGTTTCCTGATCTGTAAAATAAGAATATAGTGATAATGCTGCTGAGGATTAAATAAATTGGCTCCTGGCATACAGTTAGCATTCAAAAACTGTTAACTACTGTTACTGCCACAATGGCCATCAATATTGCCTCGATTTGGAATGTCGAACAATCGACATTAGATAATTTTCTAAAGAATGATAAGGAATCAAGAAAATTAATGGAATAGAACAGAACACTAAAATGTTACATATAAATATATAAATTATTTTAAAATACAATTAATGAACAAAGTAAACTAATGAAAAATGGGTTATTTAACAAATGGTTCTGAAAAAGTAGCTAAGACTGATGTACAAAGGGTGTTTGTTACAAGGTTACTTACAACTGTGTTAACAACCTAAGTGGCCAACACTAAGGGAATAGTAATTAAATGCAAGGTGAAAATCCAGGCCATGTAATAACTATGCAATTAGCAAAATTGTCATAGTTTTGAAAATCATCACTTTGTGAGACTATTTCCATGTCACTCAGTCACATTAAAGGAAAAAACCCAAGTCTAAAAAAACTGTAGATTGCATTTTCTCCAGCTTTGGGTGACTGAATCAGAAACAAAATATGCTAAGAGTGGTCAACCTAGTGCTAAACTATGAGTTAATCATATTTTTTTTTTTTTTGAGTATGGAGAACTTTAATAATCAAGAAAACAGTTTTGCCAGATAAAGAAACATGTCCCCCATGGAATGAAAATCACCAACAG